>JAYJLV010000011.1:266265-288249 GCA_036873485.1 Torymus texanus | reverse complement strand
TTTTCAATCTATTAAATGTTCGAATAATAGGAGAAAAAGCGTTTCATCGGGGGCCAAAAACTAGATAAGCGAAATGAACATTTTATGGTCAGTCCCTAATTTAAATGACCATTTAATAGGTAAAAAATATTTTGGATTTCCACCAGGGAATTATGAGGTAAACATTGTTACCTGTACAATAGTCTGGTTACATAAAAAATATTAAAAACTAATACTTAAACTAACAGATTACTCATTCGAGTAACATGAATATTTTCATAAACTTTATATCATTTAACAATTCATATATTTTGTATCAAATCCGCCAAAAACTTAATATTATGAACTTCATTTTCCAAAAATTAACAAGACATGAAGTTATACGTAAAGCGCTACAATTAAAGTTACTAACCTAAGAGCTTTTGTTTTAATTTGTACTTAATTGTAATCTTCTTATAAGTTAAAATTTTGAGATCATTCGGCAATTTGTTGTATGCTCTCATAGCTACTACAAGACTATTTTTATCACTAATAGCTTTGGACATCGAAGGCAGTTGTAGAGATTTATTTATTGTATTACGTTTTATACTATGAAAAGCATCTTTTAAATTATTATAATGATAACATAAATATTCTAAAGTGAACATTTGGTCGACTTTTAGAGGAGCATTGTACAGCTCGAATTTATTTTTGGCAATGATTTTAAGCATTGCCAAAAATTATTTATTCTTTCAAATAATAACTGGTTTCATAAAAACCCGACAGTTGTATTCACTTTCTTTCAATAAATATAACGTGCCAAAAAAATGTTCATTTTATAATTGAATTTTTTAATAGACTTGAAACTATTGTTTTATAATCTATTTTACCGACTTATTTTAAATTATTTTTAAAGCTAAGTTTGCGAAATAAAAGTTTTTAGCAATTTCCAAATTTTTTGGAGCCGTACGTATGTGCTTTCACTTAAATATATGCAAATGAAAGATATAAATTTAGAAAATTAAAAGTCTGATCAGGACTTTATCTACCAAAAAATTCATGAAGATAACTTTCTATTGTCCAAAAGTGTCCGTATGAGTCCTGGAATGATTATCTATCGTTTTTGGATCTAAAAAAATTTATTCAGTTGGTTATTTTTTAATAAAAGTCTTATATAGGTCTGAAAAAATATAGTTAAATTCTAAGAAAAATGATAAGAAAAAAATTTTGCATCGTTTTTGAGCTAAAAATTAATAAAAATTCTGAATTTAAAAAAGAAAATTGTCCCAAATTTTTTTAATATTAATGCATTTTTTAGCTCAAAAACGATGCAAATTGTCGAAATATCTTATACATAGACTTTTTTTCTTGCAATTTTTCGTAGAATTTAACTATATTTTTTTTAGACCTGTATAAAACTTCTTTTTTAAAATCCCCAACTAAGTGAATTTTTTTAGATCCAAAAACGATCGATAATCATTCCAGGACTCATAGACCGACACTTTTGGACAACAAAAAGATATCTTCATGAATTTTTTGGTAGAGAAAGTCCTTATCGGACTTTTAATTTTCTAAATTTATATGTTACATTTGCATATATTTAAGTGAAAGCATATACGTACGGTTTTCAAACAAATTTTATTGAAAAGCTGAGAAAATTCTACAAAAAATAACTATTCTTATGTCTATCGCGAAAAATGCTTCCCTGAGGAGTTATAAATTAATGAAAATCGGCTAAAAATCATCCAAAATCAATTTTTGAACTCTGATATATCCAAAAGTATGGGTCAAAAAAGTCGGAAAAAATTCAGGGATACCCGGAATAAGTAGAAGAACATTTTCTGAGAGTTTCAAGAAAATCTATTTTTTGAACTGTCGATTTGATAGACACTCGGCTATATATTTACTTTTTTAATTAATTACAAACTGATTTTTAATTTTAAACAGATGACTACTTTTAATTTTTAATTTATTTTAATTTTTAGTTTTTCTTCAGTATCTTCAAGCATCTATTTAGAATAATGAAGAGAACCGTGGATGTAAGATGTAACAAATAAAAAAATTAAGTGTTGGTATGTGTAAATAAATATATAGGGTCCTTTAACGGAGATGTCGCAGCCGTTAAAGTGCGTGTATCATTATTGATACCTTCCACAATTTCGTAAGTATTGCTTTTTACCTTTTGTAATTGATCTACGATTTGAGTAAAATTTAAATAATTATAGTTTTGTTATAATAGATATTGTAGTGTATTTTAACCGAGGAAAGTTCTATTTTAATAAATAGAAAAATGTATTTTATTTTCCTTTATATTATAATAAATATAATTATAATATGTACTTTATTTATTGACTATTATTATTAATTATTATTGTTATAAATTTATTTTTCACATAATTCTTTTAGCTATATAAAAGCGATTTTCCGGTTCTTAATACTAATGCTATTTAAAAAGCGGTTCCGGAAGTTTTTAAAAAGTCATTATTCCAAGTACAAAAAGCAGAAATTATTTGTAATAATCGTCAAAAAAATGTTAAGATTATAGATGAAGCTCTTCAATGGTTCCTTACTTTAATGATTAATGATTACTCTGTGTAGTTTTTACAGGTTTATGTAATACTTATAAAGCAATTTTCGCTAGTTCGGAACATTCAAATTTCATCCAACGAATACATATATAATAAAATAAATAAAAAATATTCTATACGCGTTTTATTATCTAGCCATAAACATCGATATATATTTAACAGGAGAAAAAACGGTAAAACTAATGTATGACCTAATAACACTTTGAAAAAAAACCGGCTCTACCACGTTTTGGTTATATATATATAAGTCCCTCCTACGTTGAATAGACACATAAAAGGCGCTGGAATGCCACAAGCTGGTAAAATTCGACGCCCCACCTTCGAACCCCACTTTCGATTTCAACGCTATATGCAGGCAACGCACACACACATACGGAACACAAGCGTTAGGAGTGGGGAACCAACGCCGCAATACTTACATTGACAGCGTAACACAGCCTGCGCTCAGCTTTACCATACAACAATTGCCCGGCGTACACGAACGCGGCGAAAAAGAGATTAGTCGAAGATTGCACGGCGCACGGGGACAAGCGGCAGCGATCACACTCATCGCAATCATGATCGGGTTCGTCCTTATTTTGCTATTGTATCTATCTTTTTTTTTGTCTATCGATATATCTATCTGTTAATTGAAGCAAAATTGAACTTCGAAGTGGCCAAGTTATGTGGCTTTGTGAATGCCGAGAACGATAGAAGTAGTGTTGTGAGATTGTTGTTTTATGTTTATATGGTAATGTCGTATTGAGAAGTCGTTTGAAAAGCTTTTCTCGATGCTATGCGACAGTCTTTTGTTGAATTAATACGCGCATGCAGTTGACAAAAAGCAGCGTATATAAAGATCGTCTGAGACTAGTGAAGGAAACGGGTTTTTAATTTGTTGCGTATTCACGTTGTATAAAAACGCTCATACCATTGACATAATGAAAATGAATTATCAACGGTAATCGCGTGTGACACAATCTTAAACGTGTCTCTTTCATGTCGTTGATTCCTTTTATAAGTGTTGAATTAGAGAAAATTAATGAATAAAACGTTTAATACATGTTGGAGAAATCTTTAAATTTACAACGAAAAGCTCATGCTTGCCGTAATTTTTAGAAAGAGAAAGTATTTTTTAACTGTTAAATTTTGAAAAATAGATGTACCGTAAACCTTAAATTATATAAGTATTGAATCACTACGATTTTTATATAAAGAAAAAAAAATATCTAGTTTTCACCTGTGATTTTTATATAATTCTGATATTCGCATACTTTCATACATGCTATATTTTCTGTTTTTCAATTGTAGCCCTTTGTTTTTGAATGTATGCAAATACTAGTAGCTTTAGAACTTATCATGTCTTTATTTATTTTAAATGTTATTTAAAGTGGTCGCCTTATTATGTTAAATGGCTATAAATGTATGTAATATTTCAATTGCATTTATACGTAGATCACAGTCTTAAAAATTAATGGATTGTTTTAAATACTTAATTATCGCAGTATTAATGTCAAAAAACTAACTTCAGACAAGGATCTTACGGATCTATATATATTACATATATATTACATATAATGAGGAAACTTTACTGACGTTGAACCACATATAATATATATAAAGAGTTATATGATAAACAAACATAAGATTAACCTGTCGCGAATTATAAAGATTATAATAAATTAAAATTTTTCTTTTATCTAGAGTATGAAATTTCATTTGTAACGATACTGTCGCTGAAGATAAAAAGTGAAGAACCTACTCGTTTCACCAGATGAGATAACATAGTTATTATTTCATTGTCAACAAAAATGGAATATTTTACCGCGTCATATCGATGTATGTAAATTCTGGCTCCCGATTAACTGTTTGTCTAGACAAATTCCACCGAGTTAACAATCTAAAGCACCCAAATGTTATCGAACACTTTGTTCAGCATCCCAATCTTACAATCTTCGAATAAAGTCCGGCAATTATCCTATTAAAATACCGATGTCTACATGTTTTATCTGACCTAAGACGCAAATCGCACGCATTTCTGCCGTCGAATTGTATGCCACTAATACAAGATCTTATCGTTATATATCGTTTAACGCAGGATTTAGATTTCTTTCGCGAGGATTCGTTGCTATCGTAAATTCATTTTTACTCGTTCAGATTAAAGGGATTAACTGCACCAATTTTTCTCAAGACAGTGTGAAATTGCAATGTCATAAATTCAAGAAATATGAAAAAATCATGTTGTAAATTTTTTCAAACAGATTGTTCAGTATGAAAATTTTAAATGAATCAAGTAATTTGCACTGATGATGAGGGATTTTTTGAAATATATTCTATTTTAACGGAAAGAAAAAAAGCAGTGGTTCCCTGATGTTAATCGACGTGCAACGTCATAACTATACATTTAACGTAATCTTTCTTCGAAGCGTGTATTACGATATCCTCAAATTACAATTTCCACAGAGAAATGTTAATAAAAAAAAAACCCGTAAAAATTAGAACACTTCATATATCTCGAGTACAATTGTTGTACTACTCATGACACTTTTTACAACGCACATTGCAATTCTCTTATCGCGCAGTAATCATACTTCGGTCAAATGAAGCTACGACTCGGCAGTTTTAATTCATCGTGCTCAACTCATAATATGACTTTTAGGTTACGGTTATTCAGTTACTGTCTTTCCCATAAAATGAGAAATGAATTTACATTGTTAAGGAATGAACAATCGAGATTCCATAGACATTATTATCTTCCATTAAAGATAAAAATCGGTTGGATTTTTTGATTGATTATCCTTATGTACAATTGATTTATTTTTTTTACATTATCTTATTAAGTCTATTACTTTGTAAATTATATATGAAATCTGATAAAAAGTATATTTATATCTTTTCTTTTAAAAAAAGCATAAGCAATGATTGATATTATACTATAATAACCGATTATAGCTTGATATCAGAAAAGTAAATTTGATCTCGAAGAGATCAGTGCATAAGCTTCTGCAATCATATACACATTGCAATTGATTTTTTAGTTTCGATTCAATGAAAATGGAAATTTTCTGAAAGGAAAATCAGTTATTCTATTTTTGTTCAGTCTAAAGCAAGCAGATCGGTTTTAATCATAATAATGATGTAATTAGTGTAACACTCTGAGTAATTTAAAAACGGCATACGCGTATGATGTGTATCCATGCAAATGCATTTGCAAATTTTAATTTTTTAAATTTATTTTTACATCTCAAAAGAAGGTTAACGGCCATTTTTTCACGATCTTTGAAACACGACTTTTACAATAATTAAAATATAATAACTTCTCGCAAAGTTCTAGCAAACTCATAAAAAACCTGCAGCAAATTGCATAACCAATTCATTTTTATGTATGCCAACAGTCACAATACGAGAAAAGTCCATATCGATCCATACCACTATATACATAATTATAACCAACCAATGTTCACTCTATACACCGATAGCTGTACTTTTCATCCTGTTCATCAATACCACACTTTTTGTTTTCTTACAAAACATAACAAGGACAATTAAAAACAGGACGACGCGAATGCCAAAACCACGCGCGCGAAGGCGGTCACGGCGAGACGCGAGAACGCGCGCGTATATGAAGCGAACACGGCACTCTCACTATCTACTCTTATTGAGAGCTGTGTAGTGTATACAGATCTAATAAATAGCGCCGACGCTATATAGCGCACAATGCGCGCGCGCGATGCGTTGCACATTATGTAAGCGAGCGCTTGTATAAAGAGTCACTTTGATGTTGAAAATTATGGTGTTGTTGAAAAATTGGCGTTTATACATACGTGAACGATGAATTGCACAATTTTTTTTTCACCACAGGTTCTGATTTGGTTCTGTGTCGTTATCAATTGCAGCATATAATACATTGTAATTGATTCGAATTTAAATGCGAATTACGCGACCGAATGTATACATGTACTATAAATGATGTTAGTAAACATTGAAAGCGTTTAGTAACATTTCGGCAAACATCATTTTTTTTCGCTTTAGTTTAAATACTTTTATGTGTATTGGCGTTCATACAATTACTTTGACGGTTAAATTTATTGACGGTTGAATATTACATACCGATAATATATTTTCGTGCAACCTTGAATCTTAATGTCACGTAATTTAAGGAAAAGCAATATATTATGAGCTCAAAGTTGTTAAGAAATAAATATTTTCTTTCTATCTAGTAGAAAATTTTTAAGTCTAAAGTTCGTAGGTATGACCTAGAGAATTATCAGTAAATGATGCAAAAAAATTGTAGGTATAATCAAGCATTTCTCAATTGCAGATGCAATCGGATTTTTCACATTTATTATTTTACACATTTAAAAAAAAAAAGTCGATGCATTTTAGTAAAAAGAAGAGACGATAACTTTGGTCCAATAATAATTCATACATGATAAATAAGAGTTAAATATGAATTTTATATGTATGAAGAAATATTTCTATTCAGTATATGTAAATCTATATTTATCCATATATAAACAGATGTTAAGCTTAGAATATAAGCAATCAACTACATACGCACAGTTCATATAAGAGTGTCTAGAGAAGAATTCTATACGGGTTTTCCCAGCTGTGTTGTGTCTTCACTAATACACAAATCGGTAAAAATTAAAAAATGACAAAAATTTTGGAAAAACCGTTCGGTTCGTCCTACTTGTGAAAACGAAGAATAACATTGAATAAGCAGAACGATGAAAGTGTTAACATAAAGAGTGTAGTGCAACCGGTCGAGCGATCTGAATGGCTATTTGTACGGCCTTCGTATTATTTCTCAATGCCACCGTTTTGTATTAAAATATGTCCGAGACAGATAAAATGATCGAATTTTTATAGTATACTTATGTTAATTTTAGTTTTTTCCACTGCAAAAATTCTTTAATAACGATGAAAAAAATAAAAAAGTTTATATTTTTTGCTAACTTCCTTTCAAGACGAATGAATTAATTTTAAGAATGAGCTTTAATATATAACTTAATGCTTCAAATAAAAGTTTCGTCACGTCCAGGTATTCATTAAGAAATAACATTTTTTATATTTAAAATTCGTTTTAATTATTAATTTTGAAATATTTTAGAAATTTCTTTGATTACTGTTTTTTTTTTGCAAATCTTTACTTTCACTTTATAAACAAGTCATAACAATAAACACCTTGCAATATATTTCTCAGTACATAGTTAAACTATATACACTATATACGTTACTATTATGTTTGTAGTCACATTTCAACACAAATGCCAAAAGTGTCGTACGAATATTGTTTACTACTTTCCATATCAAGTTTTGCAAAGTGAAATTATATACGCAAGCGAAAAAGAGCGTGCGACGAGAAAGTGGTTGAGCGTGAGAGAACGTTTACAATGTTTACATATCCGTACGGTCAGCTACAACTTCCCCATATATACTATTAGCATGCGGAAATGTAGTAGTTTGCAAACGCAAATGCACACATAAAGTTGAATGATATTTCTCATCCAGAAACTGAAAAATGACGTGGGACAAAATTTTCAGTTTAGCAATTAATCTAAAAACCCGGTGCCAATTCATTGTCAATTAGCTTCCTCAAACTCAAGTTATTTTTCTATAACATTAACTGTTCACATTAATATATACTTATGATTTATCAACTTGCATGTACCGATCCTATTCTTTGTAAACTTATTTTTCAAAATTAACTTTTTCATATTTTAAAAATTTCTTTTTCTTCCTGTTATAGCAAAGTATGAGCAAAATCGTCTTCATATTAAGTTAATAAAATTGGGACTTTATAAATTTCGTATAGTCACCCAAATAGTCACCCAATAATAAGGATATAAAAATTTATAGTAAGATGCTTATATAAGATTTTCACTATCATACTATATATACTATGTAATTTTCTATTGCTTAATCTCAAAAGAGATACTTAAACATAATTATTTGTTAAACTATATACATGTATTGCTCAATCCTAAATAAAACATTTCAAAAGACTTATTTGCGTAAATTGATATAATAATTGATGTAATAATACATTTGCTGATAAATATGAATAGCAAATTTTTTTACATAAAATTCGGTCGTTTTTGAGTAAAAAAAAAATCGTGCATGCGTGTGTATATAATATTTTAATGGAAATAACCTATTTTTTTATTTTGTTACTTTTCTTTTGCGTTATAACTAAAAAATGATTTTGAATTTTTCGTTTTGTTTTTAATTTGTTACAGTCAATATTAAGTACTTGAAATAATAAACTTTTCTTGCAAGGTCTTTAAATTGACTATATTTTCTTTTGTTTGTATATTCTAGTTTTCGTTAGCCTGTCATTATTGTTATTAATGAAAATCTGTGGTTTCGAATAAAATATTAACCAGATATTTGCCTTTCACACAGCTTTGAGGAACATATGTAAAGAACAAGAATACCATGGGTTAGTATATCTATATAATATACGAGGAACAAGGAGGAACAAGTAGGAACAGAAGGTTACAACTCGTTGTTCCTCGTATATATAGATATTTGTTCTATACATCTGTTCCTCAGAGCTGTGTGAAAGGCCATTATATTTATTATTGAATATAATATTGTGTTAAAATTTCAAGATATTATTGTAAATGGTTTTCATAAAACAATCATTTTACAAAAAATAACTGCGTTTTCGTTGTCATACGATACATGAGTATAAAAATCAATGAATCATTCTCAAATTTGGCACAGAGATAGCTTTTTTATTTACTCCTATTATTGTACGACTAAAAAACATTTTTTTAAAATATTTTTTTCTTAAAACCGATTGATAATCTATTGAAATTTAAAAAAAAAATGGTGTGCTTAACTAGAGTTAGCTTTGGTAAAAATTTCGAATTGGCAAATAACATATTCTCTTAAAACAGGCCAATAGAAAATATAAATCAAAAGTTGGTAACTTCAAATATTGTTCTTCCTAACGATTTGATTTTTTATGACCATAAATTCCGCTCGAAGATCTAACAAAGCTATCTATGTGCCAAACTTCAGGAAGATTAATTCATTTTTAACCCTGTTATGACAACGAAAACGTACATTTTTATGAAATTTTTTCTGAAAACCGAACAAAACTAATTTCTTAAAATTCCAAAACGATGTTGTACTCGGTAAGTGTGATAAGTTATTTGTGCTTCAAATTGATAAATAAAATATTCTTTCAGAAAATACTATTTGAAAATATGAATGACAAAATTTAGATATTTTTTAAGAAATTAATTAAAAAAGTATTTGCATTCCCCAGATTATCTCCCGTTTACGTCTCGAAAATAAAAAAGTTTTTTTGAATGGACACTCATCGGTCAGTTTTTCTTGTTCTTTAGGCCTTCCTGAATGTAAAAAAAATATGTACAAACTCGGATTGATGGTGTATTTTTCGCTGTCAATAATTCGATTTTTTTTTTAAATGAGTAAAAGTAGCTATAGTTTGATTCTGAATTATTCTACTAAAAACAACTAAATACGAAGTTTAGAAATAAGAAAATGTAACTAGAGAGGAAAGCTTTTCAAACTATTTATCAGAATTCGAAAATGTGTATTTCTTTAAAAGTTACGTCACTTTGAAGTTGACCTTCAAATACACGAAAAATCGTGACCAAGCATAACAAATTACATGCATATATACACATGTGTATAGTATTTTATGAATTTTAAGCTACACTTTAAACTCACCTAACTTTTGAAGTTATCAAGATTTTTTAATTTTAAAAAAAGATCTGAAAATCTTTCGTTTTCTATAGTTTCTGTTCGAATGATGCAAACGTTACGATTATCCTCATATACACACATCTATACCGACAGAAAAATTTTTTTTTCTTAAAAACGACGTATTTTCATGACGAAATACTTAAAGCATACATTTTTATATCCTCTTTGAGAAAACAAAAGCACGTATTATATATGAAACCTTTTAATTCTAGCCACTTATATACATTGATACTTCAATATAATTCGTACAAGCGCAGCATTTAAAAATAATGGAAAAATCGTGCAGATAGTCATTGCAATCGTTTGACCAATTCCGATAAATGGCATTGACGCCGTTCTAACACATTCTATATAAATGCTTACTTTAATAAGAGATTTAATAAGAATATTAAGAATGTATACGATATTCGTTTCAGGACTCGGAAGAAAACCCTCCTGATGGGTGGAAGTGTGATCGTCCTACTTGTCCTGGTGACCGTCGGCGTCACGATCTGGTACTATACCTCCCATAAGTCAAGCCCGTACAAAGCAACTAAATACGTCAGTGAGTCGAAACTCGGAGTGTATACTAAGGTGATTACTTTTAACAATATTTTTTTAAACTTATGATCGACTTGGATTTTGAATATTAGCAAAATAAGAAATTTCATTACAATAAGATATATATAATATATTTTTTTTTTTAATTTCACGCCGGAAAAAAATCAGAAATAACAGTTTATTCAGATCACTTTCGAATCAATCAATGAACAAATGAAATTTATTTATACTAAAATTTTGTGTTTACATAAGGTTTTTTTTCTATTTTAATTAGTTGAAAAGGGAAGATATTAGTCATTGTAATTCCATAGCGTTGAAACTACAAGTGCATTTATATAATATGTACATTAAAAGGTTGTTAGTAATTAAGGAGGCTTGATTTTATCTAAACATTTTAAATATACCATCAAACATTATCGATGTTATCGCAATGATCTTTGATACCATTTCTATAATCTTTAGTGCGCATCGTCTAAATGAATGAACCATATCTATATAAAATTAATTTTTTCGTATCTCACAAGTATATTATTAACTTATTATTAATTATATTATATCTAGCCAAATAAAAAAAAATTACTAAACATTAATATTTACAGGCGGCAGTATCGACAAACGGACCGGAATGCGCAGAGATTGGTTCAGAGATGCTAGAACGTGGCGGTTCAGCTGTCGACGCCGCGATCGCGGCACTCCTTTGCGAAGGCATTGCTTCCCTGCACAGGTTCGTATATACATATAAGCACATAACAATTACCTATACTTTCGCGACTTTTCCGATAACAGACTGTATGTATACTACTTGCTGTGACGCAAGAAACATTGGCTGTACTTTATATTAATCAAGGACGAGATTGCGGCGAAAGAACGTATAGTATAAGCGCGGTATATATATTGCGTGAGCGTTTGCTTTGAGGTGAGAAAGTGATGTCAGTCGTTAAAGATGCGCATGAATAATTTAATACCAGTATGAAGATTATAAAATGTTAGCATTGTTAAAGAGATTCAAGAAAAACTTGTTGGTCAAGAGTAAAGTCGTTGCATTAAAGTACAATTATATATATTTTTTTTTTCCTTTGTTTAATTCAAGCTTGAATGACAAGGTTGGGGAAGATTGTTTACGATCGTGCCTTATAAAAATGCGGAAAGAATGTAAAATTTTTTATTATCGCTCGCTCTCGAAAGACTTTGTTTTCATTTGATAAACCGTCTATTTATATATTAAACTTATAAAATGTTATATTTATTCTAGTGTAATTTGTGTCTTGATAAGGGCCAGCAGGGAGATTCCCTGGCAAATGTGCCGAAACGTCGACAAATAAATAATAATTTGTTACAAATTGGATCGTGCGACCATCTTATTCATTCTACCAATCAAAAACGTTATTGTTTTGCAGTATGGGCCTCGGCGGTGGATTCTTTATGACAATTTACGATGCTAAGACCGATACTGCTGAGTTTTTGGATGCAAGAGAAACTGCTCCGGCTGAAGCATTTACCGAGATGTATGGTGGCAATGCCAGTTTGTCTCTATACGGTATGTAATTACGTTTAATGGTTGAACAATATTTATTATATTTTCTGCTTAATCATGCAGTATTTGGGGGATTAAGCTAAATGTGTCTTATATCGTACGAATTACGACTTTGAACGGCAAATTGTGTTTATATGATTTTTATTGGATGGAAGTATAACAGCAAATATTGATGATTAGATTTATGATATCGTACATTTCGTCAGTGAATAAATAAGCATATGATGATGCTTTAGAAAAAAAAACTGAAAAAATGTTCAATTGCTTTTAATATACACCCGTATCATTTTTATACAAATATCGTGAGAAATATTTTTTTTAAACTTTAATGATCAAACTAACAACCGAATTTGTTTTATTACGGTGTTGTCTTATGCATACAATTTTTTAGTCTTTTTTTAATAAATTCATAAAAAAAGACTCGTAAATTCAGGCGTGTTACAACTTTCCGCTCATCATGCTTTACGCAGTCGGTTTAATGAATACAAATGTGGTTCTCATAGCCATCAATTATCTTTGATTACTTTTATCTGAAATATCTTCATACAAATAAAAAGCCTCGGAAGGTCAATTTTTTTTCTCTCCCAACCAATTAGTCATACTTCTAACAATTCTAAAATCATACTATATGCTTATATTAACTATAAATAGGTGGATTAGCCGTGGCGGTACCAGGCGAGTTGATGGGTTACTGGCAGGCCCACCAGAAATATGGTGTACTTCCCTGGAAAGATCTGTTCGAGTCTTCGATAAAGCTCTGCGAAACTGGTAATATAATCACAAGGTACCTCGCGGATAGCCTTAAGGGTAAGGAGGACTTTATTCGCAACGAGCCAACGTTAGCTGAAATTCTGATTGATGAAAAGGGAAAACTCTTGGGCGTGAGTATCGTTTACGATTAATGTTTTCTGGTAATAGTTAAATCGAACGGAATTTGTTATTGAAAGAAGGGGATGATGATTGTTTATAGGAAGGTGATAAAATAAAGAGACCACTGCTGGCAGAGACTTTAAGGAAACTTGCGAATGATCCAAACCCACCAGGGCTCTTTTACAATAGCAGCATGACGGATCAACTGGTCCAGGAGATCAAGGACTTCGGTGGTATTATCACTAAAGAGGATTTCACTAACTACACGTACGTAGTCGTATGATCTATTGTATACACGTGGGTATAATATAGTTGTGTATGAAAGAGAAAATTAGGTCAGCAGAGTGCGAAGGTCGAACCGTTTATGAATACTAAATTACTCGACATTAAGTGAATTTGGATTTCAATGAAATGAAAATGAAATAACGCATGTGTAATAATATTATATCATCTTTAATTTGATGAGCATGCGTCAAAATAAAAAAAAACCCAATGTTTCGTGTATACGTCCTTCCAAATAACATAATGAATAATAATATTGATTGTTTTGACGCACATCAAACTGAATCGTGATTTGAAACTAAAAAAAACTGAATGCCGGAAAACAACTATTAGAAATTCTTTTTATTTCAAGGGTAAACTGGAAGAAACCGATAGATGTGGAGATCGGCGGTATGACAATTTACACAGCGCCGCCGCCTGGTTCAGGTGTACTCCTCGCATTCATGATGAACGTCCTCGAGGAACTTCTGCCGGTCGATGACGACCGAATCATGTGGCAGCGGATCATCGAGACCTTCAAGTGGGCCTACGCGAAGCGTACCGAACTCGGCGATCCTGATTACGAGGAAATAGGTAAGCGTAATTGCTTTTTAATCGATGATATAATATTGCAGCGTTTCTTTTTGCGATTATGTAATCGGGGTTTTTTTCATACGTGGGCTGTGCATTGATTAAGAATACGGCTGGTTCTATATGTAAATTTTTTTTATTTATATGGGGAACATATGCATGCGGACTACATTTAAAATCTTTGTGCAAAAAAATGTGTTTCTTGGTTTTTGAAATTCAAACAAATGTTTTTTTTTTCTCAAAAATTTATGTCGATATCCTTACAATATGAAAATCTTTTTAGAGGGATTACTTAGAAACTTGACGTCACAAGACTATGCTAATATTATAAGAGCCGAAATCAGAGATGACAAAACGTACAGAGATCCAAAACATTACGGCGCTGTAACTACGAATAAGGAAGTATATGGAACAGCTCATATATCTGTATTAGCTCCTGATGGTTCCGCAGTGTCTGTCACGTCAACAATCAATCAAGTGTAAGTTAAATGATTTCGTAAATTCAATTAGATATGATTTACGCGAATATTAATGAATATATATTTTACAGTTTAGGTGCTAAAATACGTTCAAAGTCTACTGGGATTATTTTCAACGACGAGATGGACGATTTCAGCTCTCCGAATATCACAAATGGCTTTGATTTGCCTCCATCGCCAGCTAATTTTATTAAACCAGGAAAAAGGCCAATGAGTTCTATGGCTCCTACTATTGTCGTGAGTATTATATATTAGTAATTTTCATTATTAAGCAAATTTAACGAGCTAGAATAATTTTTTTTTCGCATTAAAAAATCATGACTCTTATTTTCATGAATATACTTCAGATCTTTATTAAAGTTTCAAACCGAAGTATAACAAGATCAATAAAATATACCTTAATACAAAAATTCCAAGTATTTTATAATCATTTATTACGATTAAAACTCGTTATTTTTTTTTTCACTGGTTTTCTAATTTTTCTCTCAGTTGGGTGAAGACAGGAAAGTGCGTTTAGTTATTGGTGCCGCTGGCGGAACCAAAATAACAACGGCAGTTGCCTCGATCATAATTCTGAATTTATGGAATAAGTACAACATCAAAGAAGCCATCGACGCGTTTCGACTTCATCATCAAGTGAGTGCATCAACTTTAATTAGTTTCCTGAATAAAATGCTAGACTCACACTTAAACAATGTTCTAAATCTTCTTTTTCATTCAGCTATTTCCGATGCAAATACAAAACGAGCACAACTTCCCACCAGAGGTTTTGAACTATTTATGGGATATCGGCCACAACATCACTAGGTACACCGGAATCGGTAGTGCGGTAACGGCTATAGAAAAAAGCCACGGCAAGATACTGGCCAATTCCGATTATCGAAGACAAGGCACGACAGCTGGCTTCTAAAGCTCGTATTATACGCAATATATAATATAAATATTGTAAATATTTGTAAGGATCAATGATCTTCGATCTCGTCGTACGACAGAATTATCCGTTTTGATGTTCCCAGAAAAGTTGTTACTTGATTGCGTGTATAGTTGATGCAACCGTTGAACTTATTCATATTTTTCATTATTTCGTAAATAGCATTTAACGCGTTTTCCACTATGAATGAGAAACTATAGTCAATAGCAACGTTGTGAACGTTAAATAGTATCGTCATTTTTTCAGTCGTGTCTATAGTAATTTATGAATCCCTTTTATCAATGAGTAACAAATATTTGTTGTTACTATTTTATTTAATTCTTAAACATAAAAATAGTGTAAAATAATGAAATTTTAATTCCTAAACAATGCATACTTTGCAGCTTGAACTTTTAAAAATATAAAAATAAAACTGCAATATGCACTTTGAAACTGCAGTCTTAAAGTCTAGTTTTAATGCAAATATACTTTATCATACAAATATTATTTACAAGTAAAATCACAGATATCATTCCATGCGATTTTTTATGAATTAATGATGTGATGAGTGACAGTATTTGACTATCTGTGGTGAAACTTTACATTTATAAGTAATAATTTCAATTATGTATATAATATAAAACCTACGCTTTTTATTTTTATGGTTTGTATATAAATAATTTGTAACAAAAACGTTTGAAATGTCTTAATAAATAAAAATTATAAATAGTTAAAACTTCATGGCAAAAATAAAGCATTCCAGCATTGATATTGTACACGTTCAATCACTATTACTGCTCTCCGACAAATCAGCCTCATCTTTAATCTTTTTAACAACTTTTTTAGCTTTTGTGACCCGACCTGGTCCTTTCTTAGATTTCCGAAATATTTCGATCGCTTTGAGCTTTGTTTTTAAAGCATTAACCTTATCCTTCTCTCTTTGTGGAATAACTTCTTCATCCACGGTGACGAATTTTCGTTTATTAACTTTAATACTGTCATTTTCTAGCGGTTCAATGGCTTGTTCGGTTTTAGTTTCTTCCTGTTTCTCTCCAGTTTCTGTTTTACTTTCCTCCTCTTTTGTCTCAGATATAGCCGGCAATTGACTCGATTCATCTTTAGATTTTTTTCCTTTCTTACCTGTTGCCTTTCTTGTTCTTTTCGGTTTTTCTTGACTGGACGTCGAAGGTACTTCATCGTCCGAGATTACAGCTTCTTGATTCTGGCTACCCAGTTTTTGAATAGCAGTTTGTACTCTCTTACTTAAAGCTGCTTCAATTGACTTTGGGATCGTATGAACCTTAAAATATGCATTTATTCCTTTCTGACTTTTAGCCTCACTTAATTTTTTCAGAACGGGATTCATAATTTCGTCGAACTTTAATTTTGTCCATCCAAATTTTTTCTTTGCATAATCTGCTAAAAGGACTAGATTCGGTTTACCCCATGTAAAAGCTTCTTTTGACTCGTCAATTGTTGGAGATAAGTATGCTTGAACTACAGCTTGACTAGGAAATCCTATAAGACAGTATTATTTTATACATTAAGAATAATTATAGTTATATTTCAAATCATACGAAATCGCCATACCTTTCTCAATTTGTACATTTTTAAGTTTATTACGTAAAGTGACTTTTCCCGGAGCAGCTAGTTTGCCTGCTCTTAACCAACTACAAAACGTTCGTAAACCACGTAGACTGTCTTCTCCTTCGCACGGAAAAGATGCCAAAATTTCTAAAGCAGTAACAGGGCCAACGCCTGCTAAACCGTTGGTATAATCACTCCCAACTAATAGAGCCAACTGAATTAATGCTTTCCGGGAAAGATCTGTGAAAATAAAAAATACCAAAACATTTTAATACTTTGGGGGATTGTTATGAACTCTAAAATATTGACTTATACTTACTAAAATGATGTTCAATATCGTTTGCTAAGAATTGTAAAACTCTTTTATTGTTATCAAAGAAGTTTTTATATACACAATGCCCTCCAAAAAGCCAGATATCAGAATCATCTGTTATCGTTCCATCAGTTAATTTTATCTGTTCTAAATAAGCGCACTGCGCCTCAGCCTCCATAGGAGCAACAAGATACGGAATTCCAAATAACCGCAAAAGTTCCTGTGCTTCTAACCGCATTTGATCCGTAATATCTGTCGCTTGTCGTGTCAGCTTTCCTAAATCTGCATTTATTTGTTGTTGTTCAATCTCTAATTTTTCCTAAGATATTTAAAATTAAAATTGTTAATTAATTATGTTGAATGTAAAAAAAATCCTTAAAGAACTTTCACTACAATTGAACCTATTGTACCTTCATTGCTTCAAGTTCTTTCTCATCTGTGGGAAGAACTAAGGGAGGCTCTTTTTGAATTTCTTCTACTTCACCTAAAAATTGGTCATTACTGTCATCTTCAGTTTGGATTACATTCAGATCTTCTATTGAATTACTTTTAGATAGGTTTTCTTCATAGCTTGAAGGAATGTCTTCTGCAACTAAACTATCATTGCTTTTTTCATAGATTCCACTATCTACTATTTCACTACTATTTTCTTTTGTTTTATTTTCTGATGTTAATTCGTTATTAATAACAGTTTTTACAGACGTCTCTGAAGTTGAAGAAGTATTGATATCTTCAGTACTTAAATTTAGTTTTTCTACTTGAATATTTTCACAACTAGTCTGTATTGAAAATTCTTTATCATCTACATTTTCTTGGACAGATTTTTCCATTTCCTCCTTAACTTTAATCATTACTTTTTCGACTATTTCTTTAAAAACAACTTCATCAACATTTTTATTTAGTACTTCGTTTGGTATTGGTACTGGTTTTTCTTCTAAAATTTCATTTCCTTTTTTAACATTATTCACATCAACAAATACATCAGCAAATATGTCATCCTGTAATTCTTCATCTGTTTTAAAAGTTATTTGGAAACCTTCATTTTTTGGTTTCTTAATATTTGTAAGATCTGGTATAGGTACATCTGGAATTTCAATGAAATCATCTGAATCGGAATCTGAAGATTGTATAGTTATTGCTTTCTCTGTCTTTTTTCCATGAATATCTTCAGCTTTACTGTCAAACTTCTCTGAAACTTCAATAAACTCATCGGATTCTGAATTTGATTCAATTTTCTTAATTTCTAAATCACTTGTGACTTCTTTTTTAATTATGGGCGATTTAGCTATTGTAGAATCAAAAAGTCTTTTTCGCTTTTTATTCAATAATGATAAATGACTTCCTGTTTTTTTCCCTCTTTTAGATGAACCTTGGGAACTACCACTTTCAGACTTCTTTTTGTTTTTTTTACTTTGTTCAATAATTTTGAGTATTTGTTCTTTCGTTAAACCACTATTTTCCAACATATAGGCCAAAGCAGGATTCATAACTGATTTAGGAATATCACTTTTTGGTAAGAGATGAGAATCGTTAAGTGTAGAGTCTGCAAAACTTCCATCTGAATTCCAGTCTTCATCCAAATCATATGCTTGCATGTCATCAATTACAGCTATTGAACTATCAGAATTGATAGACATGGAATCTATAATTTCATCATTTGTATTTTCATCTTTTCCTGTTTCTTTTGTCTTACTTTGGCTTGAACTTTTTGAGTCATTGGAATTTTCGTTGTTCTGAGTAGGTTTATCTATAAACAAAATAGAAAAGTACACATCAAATTATTAATTCCATAAATTTTAAGGTTTAATTTTATTGATGTTTATTTTATTACAATTTACCTTTCAGATAAATAACTCTGGTAGTACTGTCAGAAGCAATACGAAAAGCTGCATCTTGCTGTTGTGTTGTATTAATGCCTTGATCTGTTAAAAGTCTATCTAATTCTTCCAAGGTTAAAGTTTTTCCTCCCATTTCTTTTTCAGCAACTTCTAAAGATTCTTGAACATATCTACGTTTTAATAAACGTCCCACTTGAAATCCAGAATAATGGTTGGAATTCTAAAAATTATTATTAAAATATTTGTAGCTTAGAACGTAATTATTTTTATTACTTATAATATAAATATTTTCACAAACAAATATAAATGTAATAAGATTAATTAGAAATACTCACTTTTGGTAATTCATGAATTCGACCCCAAGAATTTTGCTTTCTTGTTTCTTTTAAATCCGTTAGAATGTCATATCTAACATCTGCAGGCAAGTTTTTGAATTCTTCAGTATCTAAATTAACACTATGGATATTTCCCATCCATTTTGTTTGTTTGCGAGGACTTGTCTCTAATAGTTCATCATCAGAATTTATATAATCCTCAGAATCCACAAATTTACTAGTACTGGGTATTTCAGGTAATTTGTACATATCTTGAACTCTAGAGTCCAGGATGCCTGTTGGATCCTTGATTTTCTGAGTTGTGCTACTTTCTCCTTCATCGTTTCCTTTGCCAAGTACTCCCGACACTGCTGTATGCTTTATCAGGTTGTTTATCAAATCATTCTTCAACTTTTGTGCTTTAGTAGCTGCAATAGATTTTAGCTTCCTGCGTGTAGCCTGTGGACACAAAAGAATGAGAGGACTCCGTTCTCACTACCTGATTCCCACGGTGAGCTAATTATGTTTCAGTGATATTATAATCTAGATGGAGAAGTGTTGTTGTAAAGAACAATATTCTTTTGAATTTTAAAAATATTCTTTAAAATGTACTACAATTATGCACATTATATCTATTAAAGAGTACATTATTTTTACTTTGTTCAGGGCATTATATAATTTTTCAAAAATACATTTTAGTAGTATAGCAAATAATTAATTTTTGTAAATTATAACTTTAAATTAATCTTAAGTGTTAAATAATATAGTTAAAGTTAAGCAGATGATTTGATTAAACAATATACTGGCAGTAAAATCATAAGCATACTTACAATAGTATTTTTCTTCAATAACGGAACACCACCATCAAAAACAAAAACTGGTTTGATTTTAAAATATAGTAATTTACAAATTCTGTTGAACAACCCAATGAGGTGAGCATTGGGCAGCATGTTTCCTCGACGATCTTGATACCCTTGTATAACCTGATGTATCCATATTGATACATCTAAAAGATTGAAATTAAATGACTAATTATAAGTCTGGAATTCAGTATCGCACTGGGTATTAAAAATTCAAATAAAAATCTACCTATAGCTAAGACTTTGCCTTCCAATGTCTCCAACGGAACTGGCTTTCCTGTTGCATCAAGCAACCGCCACAATCCAAGAACTCCCATTGTTTAGTAGATAATTTCTACATATATGAAAGAGTGAATACGCTTAATTGCACAATATTTCATAAATACCACCATAAGTGTACAATATATAATTTAACTACATAGAACATGACACATGTAAGTCTAGTTTACATCACATGCCAATTTTATAATTAAATAAATTAACGTTACATAAATGTAATGAAGAAAATTCACTTGGAACGTACAATTTCATTTAAAAAAAGTTCAATATTTATAAAAGTCGAACATAACCTTAAACATTGTTATTAAACAAATCGTCCGTATATACTCGTGCATTTCACATTTCAAAAAATTGACAATAAGATAACAGTCGCCTGTGAAAAAAGATACTCACCCCCGTTAACATCGAACCAATTGTCATTGAGCGACAGGCGCGCGGATGTTTTCGCGCGAAAAACGCCGCTCGATAACAACACAAAATACGAGAAGATCTCGCGCCGCCGCCGCCGTCGCTGATCAGCTGACAGTAAAAAACATTTGCAGGGCGCGCGTGTGCACCATCGCTATATGCCGCAGCCGTGAGTGGCTCGCGTTTCGAGAACGAGTTTCGTTCCGTACTATGATTTACGGCGCGTTACAATCGGCGTGAGAAATCTCGAAAAATCACAGGCAAATCGCTGCTGCCGTGCCGACGTTCGTGTCTTGAAGGAAGAGGAGGTGAAGGAGGTGGATATTTTTCTTCGTGTATAGAGAGGTCTTTTCTTTTTTTTTTAGTGACGAGTGTGTACAGGTATGTGTTTACGAAATAACTTTTGATGTGGTGCTAAAGAGGCAAATTGAAACAAGAGTTGAAACGTTTCGGATTGTTTTATCTATTTTAAAATGAGTTAATGAAATAAATTAGATGTAGATTAATAACTAACTAATATAATCAAAAGATGTTACAAAATTTATTTAGTAAAAAATAATCAAATTAGTCGTTATACCTAACCAATACAAACAATTAAGTGGGGAAAAAGGATTACATTCTTTAAAGTCCTAAGACTAAACATATTCCATGAAAAGAAAAATATCTATATTGTTTACATTATCTCCAATGTATCTGAAAAAACCCATTAAAAAAGAAAATATTGATAAATCTTATTCTCACGCTATGCAAAATATTATAAATACACGCAATATACGCATGCACATGCTTGATCTCTCGCATATAGACAATTATTCGTAACCCGGTAAAAAAAGTTTAACTAAAAAAAATAGATGTAAGTAATAGGTGAAAAATATAACTGTATTGCATGGATTTCCAGTTGTTTTATGTGGATTTTTAACTAAACTTTT
>JAYJLV010000011.1:220313-255778 GCA_036873485.1 Torymus texanus | reverse complement strand
TCTGTGCTCTCTCTCTCTCTCTCTCTCTCTCTCTTTCTCTCTCTGTCTGTCTCTCTCTATCTCTCTCTCTCTGTCTCTCTCTCTCTCTCTCTTTCATGCTCACTCGTTCGGGTTGTCTGTTCTCGTCCGTCTCTCTATTTCTCGCGCGCGGCAGCACCGAGTCAGTTTGACGGTGGGTCTCGGAGTGCGAGGCAGCCGAGGTGTGTCTCGCGTCTCTCGCCTCTTCTAACCCCCGTGTGACTTTATACCAAAGACATTACTGATATCCAATTATACATATATAGATATATATATATTTACCTATTATAAGGGCTAATGGTGGATAAAGGTTATATTCTATCTGCCAGTGCAATATTATCAATTTACACTTGTAATAGCGAAAAAATAAAAATTCAGTTTAGTTACGTGTTGGCTGACTTTAAATACGTAAACTCGAGAGTGTAAATTGTTGTTTACAATTAAATGGCAATTGGTGATTTTCAAGCAACTCATTGATAAAAAAAGCTGTACAGAAATATATAATCGAGAATTCAAAAAGCAACGACAACCGACGGATCTCCAGCGCTCATCGTTTGTAGGAGGAACAACGAGCGCGCGGTATACGGCGCAGTGGCGACTACGACGACGATATTCTCGTGCGAGCGGCGCTCGCGGAATCTTCCCACGATTCGAATTTCGCGCGGGGCGCGCGCAGACATCGTCGCTCGGCCAAGGCATAGGCTAGAACGCCGCGCTCACCTCCTCCCAACATATATACACGTATATAATATATCTGTGTATAGTGTGCTCTGTAGTACGCGCGTGTTGCGCGTTTTCGCGCGCTCAGCGCTATAAGATTTCTGCATTATAAACTTTCTTGTGGCGTTGCGAGCTCACTGGTTGGTCGGATAGCAGCTTCACGGGAAATTCGGAAAGTGAACAGGTGTTTTTTGAATGAATTAGCCCCCCCTTGGCGCTCGTGTGCGTATAGCAGGCAGGCAGGCAGCTATCGCGGGGCACCGCGCGTAAGAGAGCTTTTGCTCTCCAATGTCGCGAGGAAGTTGAAGACGATGACGAAGGAAGGAAAAAGTCGAAGAAGAAGAAGTAGTAGTAGCAGCAGCAGCAGCAGCATCATCGTGGCGGCCGAGGCTACAGCAGTAGACGCGAGGATGGGATCCGCCGAGAGGTGAGTGCACTCTCTCTCTGTCCGTCGTGTTTTATTTTTTTTTCTCCCTTTCGGACGTGAGGGAAGAGAGGAGGTTTCCTGAGGGGATAGGCTCTCTCTTTCTCTCTCGCTCACTCTCTCTCTCTCTCACTCTCGTAGGAGGGACACGCCGGCGTTTTTCTCTCATTTTGGTGGTTTGCGTGAAATGAGAGAGGGAGCTGAGCGAGCAACGAAGAGAGAGACACAGGATGCACGCGCGCCTATGTGTCTTATGTACGCTGGCAAAGCAGTTTAGCAGCACACGCTTAACCTCTGCATCTTACACGTCGGCCCCCGCGCGATGCGTGATGATGCGTTGTTTACCGCGGAGGGATGATGATTACCAGTGGCCCTGTGTGAGTTGCTCCGAAAAAAAATTTTTCTCAACCGTCTGATAGCAATTAGGTGCTGGAGTGTGAATCTGCCAGTGCTTTTTAGTGATGGGTGCTTCTGCGGCTTTTGTTTGTTTATTTTCGGGCATAAACAAATAGCGGTGCTTTTTGCAAGGGTGTTGTATAATTGTAAACAATGGTGTGCGTGTGTGTGACGATCTTGTGTAATCGGCCTGCTTTTTCTAGAGCACCTATCTGCGTAGGTAAGCTGTGGACTCTTTGATTTCAATTGTAAACAGGAAAAAAAATTCTAATTCGAATACATTTCACTTGGAACCCAATTATGTGTGCGTGCATATGTATGTGTGTGCGGGTTGTCTCTGCATTGCTTCTGTGTATAGATTGCTGTCTATTGTTTCAATATATATATCTATTTACATAAATATGCATTGGATGCAGTGTTTAACAGCAGTGGCGTGTATTTTAATAAAGCTCGCTCAAAACATTGTAAATTTCATGCTGCATTCAAATTTTCTTGTCGGTGTCTCTGCCACTGTGTAGTACTGACAATGCAAAGTCATTCTTCGACCTAGCAGCGTAATTAAGTGTGTGCTTTTTAATGAAATGAGTGCAAGTGTATTTTTTATGTGTTGATAGTCAGTTTGATCAGAGAGCTAGTGAATTAAAATCGGGACTGATTCTGTGAACGGAGTGAAAACCATCTTTGCTCATAGAAATCTGTTTGTGCCTCTTTGGGAAGCAACAGTACCTTAATTCATGGAAGAAAAATGAGCCTGCGGCTCTATTCCCACGGCTTATACGCTGTTTCCTCTTTCCTGTGTGCAAAGAGCAGTAATTCTCAGCCACTCATTTAAAGCGAGATATCTTGGGCTAATTGTGTACAACGGATAATAAAAACTCTTCCCACGCACTTCAGCGGCACTTGCTGTGTTAGAACTATGTGGAATATTTTTACTGAAAAATGCAAATGTAAAAACAGATAGCTGTTTCTAGAAGCTTCATAGTTTATAACTAATTAGCAAATCAGTTTAAGGATACAGTATTGTAACAAATATAAAAACTAACTTTCAACAGAGTATAAGGTTTTTCCAACTTTTTGAAATTACAACTGAATGTAAAAAACGTGCAAACTTAGTTAACAGAAATTACATATGCATTTTTAATCCGCAAGTATGAATAAATTTGCATTTTGAAGCTCGTTGTGAGATATTCGTGCTATTCTAGAATTACTCTTGATTTAATTATTTTAAAATTAGCTACTAACTTAATCACTCAATAATTGCAAATATTTCCCATTAATCTCAAATAAAATGCATTCTTATCAAGTTTTGAATATTAAATCAACATTAAAATTGATTAACAACATTAAATATTTGTTTTTTTTTTTCTTGTTATTTTTGTACATTGAAGTATTAATCACTATAATATAAAAATTTTTCAGTAAAGTTTATATTAAGTGTTTTTAAATAATTCTTACGGTCTTTTATAAATCTTACATCGGATAATTATTATTTTTTTATTGAGTTGATTGCAGTCCACATATCTTTCAATTCAAGCAGATAGATTTGATTTCTTATATAATATTCTCAAAATCAAATCCCTTATGAAACTAAACAATATTAAAATACAGATTTAAACAATTCACAACAAAAAGCTGACTTTATCCTTTTCTTTCCAGATAAACAAACGAGGAAAGAGATGCGCCACGATGACCAAATCCTGTGAAACCGCAGGAGCATCGAGGATCCTTTAGATGCCCACCGACACTAGTCTCATCCACGCTAAGCACCAGCACCAGCAGCTTTTGTGACCCCATCATCAAGCCGACGATGCCACACAGTCAATACGGGCTGCCGACAATGGCGCACGGGTTGCAATCGCCACCCTCGCCGTCGGCTGTAATGCCGGCTTACCCGCGCTTCGGCTCGGTTTACCGGCCCGAACACCAGCAGCAGGAACAACGTCTCACCCGCGACGCCATGAAGCATTACCTCGCCGAACACAAGCGCACGCAGGGAAAAGCCGATATGGTTGTCGTCATTCTGCACGCTAAAGTCGCGCAAAAATCCTACGGCAACGAAAAGCGTTTCTTCTGTCCGCCGCCGTGCATTTACCTCAAGGGTAACGCCTGGGCTATGCGCCAGGAACAGATGCGCCGCGACGGCGAAAGCGAACAGTCCACCCAGCTGTGTGCCTTTATCGGTATCGGCAATTCCGATCAGGACATGCAGCAACTCGATCTTAACAATGGCAAGCAATACTGCGCGGCGAAGACATTGTACATATCGGACTCGGATAAGCGCAAGCATTTCATGCTCTCGGTGAAGATGTTCTATGGGAATGGACACGATATCGGTGTATTTCACAGCAAGAGGATCAAAGTGATATCGAAACCGTCGAAGAAGAAGCAAAGTCTGAAGAACGCAGATCTGTGCATAGCCTCAGGTACGAGGGTTGCGCTATTCAATCGCCTGCGCTCTCAAACAGTTAGCACTCGTTATCTGCATGTGGACAATAACAATTTTCACGCAAGTTCGACACAGTGGGGAGCGTTCACAATTCACCTGCTGGACGATAACGAGAGCGAGTCCGAGGAGTTTCAGGTGCGCGACGGATACGTTCATTATGGAAGCACGGTGAAGCTCGTCTGTTCTGAAACGGGAATGGCCCTGCCACGGCTGGTCATTCGTAAGGTTGACAAACAAATGGCCAGCTTAGAAGCCGATGATCCTGTTTCACAGCTGCACAAGTGTGCGTTCTACATGAAGGACACAGATCACATGTACTTGTGTTTATCGCAAGAGCGCATCATCCAGTTCCAAGCTACGCCATGTCCCAAGGAGGCGAACAAGGAGATGATTAACGACGGTGCCTGCTGGACGATCATCAGCACTGACCGTGCCGAGTACACGTTCTACGAGGGTATGGGCCCCGTCCGCTCACCTGTAACCCCAGTCCCACTGGTGCACAGTCTCAATCTCAACGGTGGTGGCGACGTCGCTATGTTGGAACTCACCGGTGACAATTTCACGCCGAACCTCCAGGTGTGGTTCGGTGACGTTGAAGCTGAGACGATGTACAGGTGTCAAGAGAGCATGCTCTGTGTCGTTCCTGACATCTCGCAATTCCGAGGCGAATGGCTCTGGATTCATCAGCCTACGCAGGTACCAGTCTCCCTTGTTCGCAACGATGGTATCATCTACGCCACAGGTCTGACCTTCACGTACACACCCGAGCCGGGACCTAGACAGCACTGCCTACCGGCAAACGAAATAATGCGCAGCACACCCCGGCCTGGTATGGGCCATAATCAACCAGCCATGCAGCAGCCAGCCATTGCCGACGTGCCCTGGAACCATCATCAGCCACCTCAACCGGGTCTCTGATACGATCCGAACGGCTGGGCTGCCCTCGAGGAGGATAATGCAGCTGCTTGCAGTAGTGGCAGCGGTGGCAGCTTCCACGAGCACGAGCCCAGCGGTAGCGGTAGCGGCATGATGATTGAAATGGATCCGACGGTGCAACTCGGCATGGAGGTGGAGACGGTGCCGCCGACGGACAGCGACTCTTGCCTTGCTAAGGAGACGTGCTCGATGAGGGAACCGTCCCAGGTGTAGTCGAGGCTCGTGGACGATTTCTCGTGGACAATCGTTGGGGAGAGGGAGATATTTTTTTAAATTTAGAGAAAAAAATTGTTTGCGGATGATTTAGTTGTTTCTTTCTCGTTCGTTTGGAGTTTATTTTTGATCTCTTTTTTTAAAATTTAATATTTAAATTTTAGAGAGTCGCTGATGTCGTGAATGTAAATTTGACGAACCTGAGTAAGTGAACCAAATACTCGAATAGTGAGTCTCGATTGCTTTAGTCAGAAAAACATTATTTAACTTTTAAATTTGCGAGCGATGTTGAAGATAATTTAAATAGAATTTTTATAAATTGAAATTTTATAATTCTTATTTATAGTAGCAATTTCTTAAATGGTGTAGTGTATATAAATAAATTTTAATAATTTAGCATGAGATTAGCTTTTTCAAATATACAACGATTGCGCATCGAAATTGTCCAAAGTTGGCATTACATTTGAGACGGTTCTCTTGTCAGGAAAATCACGGCCGCTTCCGGAACATAGCAATAGAATATATATACATATGCTATATATTATATGAGTAGAAAAAGAGAGAGTGAGAGAGAGAGAGAGAGTGAGACAAATTTGCGTGTGATGTGGACAATGCAATGCATTATCTATGTATAATAAATATGTAGATGACTTAATTCATAAGTTGTTAATACAAATTTTATCAAGTAATAATTTATCGCAACATGATTTTAAGATTTATATATACATATATATATATTCTCTCTGTGAGATGACGAACAAATGACTGGTTATTTTTCATTTTTGTGGAGAACTTGTTTTTTCGGGGGGGGAGAGGGATATAAAAAGAGACAACAATCGGTGTGATATCACCATAAAGAAAAATTGTATTATATAAAGATTTTTTGCTAAGCTGTCATTCTTTCCGGCTGCTTTGCGCGAATATATACAACGTACATTTTCATATCACTGTAATCTACAGTTAAATGATGACAATGGCGACCGAATTATCATTAAATTGTAAGGTCAAAAGAAGTGCTAGAAAGAATATTTTTAATAGAAAGATGTAATACTGTTAAAATTCGTGCAGAACTATAACGATACAACTTTATATTGTATTTATAATAGAAACCTACTTCGTGTAAGAATGAAATCGAATGTCAAATACGAGTCAATGTTTAGTTGATCGTATATAAAAGTCAATAGAACTAGACGTGCGATAGTTCATTCTGAAATAAGCAATTACTGCATGACTGTGTAAGAATTTGTTTTTATTTTTTTTAATTGTACATAAAAATATGTAAATTATCGATTGCGCACCATTATAGTTACTACTGTGATACAAAGACTCACATCATTCGTAAACTAGTAGTAACGTAAATAAAAACCGTCGGATTTTCTAAAAGCAGGGAATTTTATACTGAACGAATTTAATCAAGTTTCTAATGTTTTCGTAATTATCGTAGAAATTACGTAACGACACAGCAAGAATTTGAAATCGAATAAGAATGGTCAATTTAAAAAAAAAATACAAATTCATTAAGATAGTATAAATAATGAAGTAATAGAGTAAAATCTTTTTAAAATTTAATATTCGTGTAAAAATTGAATTGTAATAATTTTTGTACCGCGTACTATTATAATATATATATATATATATTAGGTTCAAAAATGAAAATATTTGCCAAATTGTTTTGACAAAAATTTGCTTTAGAATTTCCTTTATGGAATGCGTAGCGATTTCATAATTTAAAGAGAAATGTAAAGTATTTACGAAAAATCCTATAATATGTAAGTTAAGATTTTATTTCGAGAGAATTATTCCAAAAATATATTTTATAAATTTTTTAAAAATGGTAATCTCATATAATAAAATTAAACAAAATATATTAAATGCAGATTGAAAAATTCATAAAAAAACTCCTATCCCTAATGAAAAATGTTATAAAAGATCCTACATAATAGCAGTTTGCAAGAATCAAACGAAATTTGTGTAGAACTTTCGCTTAACACAAATATATTATGCGCAATGCAAAGTCAGCAAGAGCTTATGTACATTCGTATGTCAAACTATATACCAGCCTAGTGCAGATCTTAGCGAGAATGAATTTAAAAAAAAAAAAAATAATGTAGATTTTAGCAAATGAAACAAACCAACGAGATACAAATCATTGAAATAGTCTGAATATTTTGTATGTTGTACATCATTCGCACTTGTAATAGACTTTAACGTTAATTAAACCAACCAAGTGCGTCTCATTTTTGTTATGAAAAGAAAAAGAGAGCAATCCTGAAGTTTAAGCAGATTTCTAATTCATGCGTCTCCTTTAACTTAATTACGAGCGCAAATCAAGTAGACTCTTTCGCGTCTTCTTGACAAAAAAAAAAGCAATCAAAGGGAGTAATCTCGGAGGGGAAATGAGATAGCATCAACCTGAGAATGCCTTCCTTCAAGACATCTATTGTTACCCAGGAATGTCGGCAGGTATACCATGGGAATTTACCCACAATTAACATCTGAGGATCGTATGTATGTGCGCCCGGTGGACAACAAACGGGGTTACCTTTATTATTCACCGGCGGCATGTGATTCCAAATTAATAACGATATAATTACATCCCCCTCCTTTTTATACGCAAAGCACACCGGTATGGACTTGGTGTTTGGAGAAGTGCACGCACCGCTTGGGTATCAAGGCATGTCCTAATACGTACGATGCAACTAGTTGAGATAATTGTTTACTTTGTACACAGTTATTATATTTTTACTGAATATTTTGAATAAAAACAAACTTCAACATTATTAAAATGTATTTGGCAAAGTTATTTCTTAGGCGTCTATTAAAATTAACTTTAATCCAAATAAGCCTAATCAAAATAAATTTTGAAAAACTTATTGTCTCTATTATGAACATTTTTTAACAATTCAATTTAGTTATGGCATTCGTTTCTTTTTGTTGTTGAAAGAGAAGGATACATTTTTAATAATTTATTTTTTATAAATTAAATATAGATCTATTTAACTAAAAAATTTCAAATTTAATATTTGAAACGGAAACTTAAACCAACGTATAATACTTTCTAATCTGAAAAACTTTTTATTTCTAAAAAATCTATTTTTTCTTATTGAGAGATTATTCATTATTCTCAAAATTTTAGAAAGATTGTTTTTAACATTGTAACTTAACGCATAGTCGAAAAATAATTTATACGTTCGAAATTATTTTAAATAGCCACTTTATATGGTAACACATGCAATATCGACAGCGAACGTCGGTAAAGTAGGAATTGCTTATAGCTACCAGCGTATGATAGTTTTTATTAAAAACATCAATCATTAGATGTGTCTATGTCATAAATCTGGTAGGTATATTGTAATAACGAATAAACTTATTAATAAAAATGCTGATGGAATTATTTATTTATGATATTTTAAAAGAATTCAAACGAAATATAATTATTTATTGTTTCCTTTATTGCCTTTATTTACAAATATGTTGCTTGTATAAATACTCGATTCTTTGTAGAAAAACCTCTCATTGTATTAATTATAATGCCTTAAAAAATTTAATTACATACAAAAATCTTGCTTTAATTATTTCCTAAATTATTTTAGTTAGTACCTTAATGTGACAAATATAACACTTTTTTTACAATTTTTTAACAAGTCAACCACAAGTTAAAATTTAAATCCTTAAAAGTACAATATCTTATGCATTTGAGTCTGTTTAAATCGAAAAATTTTCATAAAAAATATTACTTGCAAAATTATTTCATAAAAATTGCAAACACATTTATTTTTCGTCAACAGACAAATTGAGATTTCTTCGCAAACATCATGAATTTCAAAGATTTAAATTTCAACAGTCTTAACGAAAATTTTCTTTACGTCTTTGTTGAAACGTAAAAAAAAAGATGATCGCATATAAATACTTAAATCTTTACAAAATAACGTTTACTTTATTCGTATCGTGCGTTGCTTATTCATATTCGTGAGCATAAGCGAAATGTAAGAAGTCAATAGGTCATCCATTTTATATCCAAGCGACGTTTCGCAAAGTAACTTGGAACCTCGGACTAAATTGCCTATTGTCATGTGGAAGTACGTGTTGCCGGAAGACCAGTTTGAGATTCTCGTGAAGGGATGTGTCACCAGTATTTCCTGAGAATCAAATTACATCATTATATTTTTAGAACGTATATATAGTTTCCCACGATAATTACAAAAAGAAGATCATTTACCTTTGTCTGAGGGTGAATTAAGCTGACTCCGTGTTTATTTATAGCTATTAAAAGCAGTTCTGGGTAATCTGGTTCGGTACTTTGCTTCACTTCGAAAAATGCAGATCCAAATGTTGGCCATCTATATACGATTTTCAGGAATGTGATTTTGGCATCTTCAGGACTCATACCTTAAATTTTTTTTTATTTATTTATAAGAATTTTGCATAAGAATACTATATATCGTCACTCCCGAATAAAAAGGAGTCATCTCGGCGCCCGGTTGTAAAAGGAGTCATCTCAGCGCCCGGGTGAAAAGGGGTCATTTCCACCAGCACTGCCAAAGTATATTTTTCGGAAGAGCTTTATATCACTTTATATAAAAATAATTACTGTATAAAACAATATAAAGCTATTCCGAAAAATACGCTTTGCTAATGCTGAAAACCTCAATCAAAGGTAGAAGAATTCGCTTGTGAGATGACCCCTTTTCACCCGGGCGCTGAGATGGCAACTTATCCAACCGGGCCTTGAGATGACTCTTTTTTATTCGGGAGCGACGATCTGATACATTAATATAAAATATGATATATTTCATTTTGCTTACCTGCATCGTGATTATACGCCGCAATAATTGAACGTTTCCATTCATTAGAACTTTGTGTTTTTACTAAATCGCCAGGTATTAACTCTCGCAACATTTGACTGTAATTAAATATTTATGGTATTAGAAATTTTATACTTTAAGGTTCACGGAGTTCTGAATTAATATTTAATATTTATATTTATATCTTACGGTATTGCTTGTAGTTCCTGTTTACTTTCGCCAAATCTAACTCTATACACTAATGCCGCTAATCTCGATGCCTCCTCTTTTGTGCATTTGTGGTATCCTGACAAAACAATTAAGATTTAGCATTTCACTAAAATAATATTTTTTTAAGATAGACCCATAAATCAAATATTTTACCTCTTAACAACTTGGGAAGTTCTTGATGGAAGTGGAATATCAGATCTGCGTTTCTGTCTTTGCCGGGTACAGTGTTTGTCCACAGCTTTTTCATAAAAAATACTTGATATGTAAACTGCGGTGACAGACCATCTCTTGTCGGATGAGCCTTTCTCATCCAATCGGTCAGATGACGCACGAAGTCGAAGAAGAAGTCGCCCTCCGGTACCGAAATAACTTTATCGGCGATTTTGACGAATAAACTGAAGCCCTCGGAAGACCTCAAGTTCAATCGTTGCGCGATGTTTTGGCAGAAATCCTTGGCTCTCGTCGACGAGTCGACCTCGAACGCCTCATCGGTGTCGTCCGGGAAGTACACCTTGTGGAATATTTGCGTAGTTTTGTGCTGAATTGCCTCGACCTCGACCTGGTGTGGCGGATATTTTCGCTGACCGTTACGCAAAGTCTTCTGTAGCCTTTGCAGAGAGTCTTGTGCTATGCGATGCCGTCGCGTACGCAGAAATAGCGTCAATTCCTATACGATAAAATGAATAAATATTAAGATTGTAATTAAAATTTTGATTTAGCTAAATTCTTTAAACACACCTTCAGAAGGCTTTGACTGCAAGTGAACAATCCCGTGGCCAGCCACATCAGCTCCCAACCTCGTTCCTCGCTCAATCTATTTCGGTTGTCTGTCAGTTGTTTCATTATCTGACAGTAAATCTCGTCCCTCAGAATCTCGTTCTTCAGAGGTCCGTCGAATATCAGATCCGTGTACTCATTACCGATGCGTGGCCTCTTCGTTGGCAAATCACCCATGTACTTGAGGATGGCGTTGAAGGCGAAGCAAGCCTCGTCCGCTAGTTCATCTTTGGATACAAGTTTTCGCAGCAAGGGCTGCTTTATGGGCTCGCGCGAATGTCGCCACAACTCGTCGGGCTGTCCTCGTCGTGCCGTTGTGAGGGTCAGTGCTTTCGACATTGTTTTCTTTGGAGGTGGGCTGTTAAAAAAGTTTTATAATGACAACATTATAATTTTGGTATGCAAATTATATGTTTTATTATGTTTATGGATTTTTTTTAAATTAAAATTTTCCATATAATAAAGCAGTAGTGAAGTGTACTATGCAAACAAATAGTTTCATGGTGTCAAGCAAAACTATTTATAGATCATACTATCAATAAGACTCTTACCGGAAGTGATCTATTGAGTATTCCATCAAGGTATGTGGTTTGTCACGACTCTCGATGCCATTCATTTGCTGTGGATAAAGCCTTCGACCGTTCTCACCACCGTTTACACTGAATAATGACTGCAATAAAATAAAAGTACATTAATATAAATATAAAGTAGAAATAATTTTTTTCTTCTATCATAATCTTCTACTTTCAAGTTCTTTTAAAAACTTACCAAAATATCATTTGGAGGTTTCGATAAAGTAGGCAATACGTATACAGTCTCCGCTGGGAAGTCACCCTTCTCACCGGTCCTTTCACAGATACCTATGCACCAGCCAGTGTTGTACATATTTTCATCAACAACGTCATCCTCCAGACTGATGAGGTCGCCCTTCTGGAAGGTCAGGAAGGATGCGCTTTCCGACGAGCCCTTGTAATCCTGTAAGGCTATTGCGAATTTGCTGCGTTTCTTCAGACCCTCAAGGAAGTAAACGACCAGGTCGCGAATATCCTCAGCACTTGGACTCTGGAACGTGAACTCTTCGCCTCGGACTGTGGATAGGCTGAACGTTTGTGTGAACATTTTGTTTGTTCTGCAAAATAAAAAGAATTATTAGTAAGAACTGGTAATAAATTTATGGGTTAATATAGAATAGAAATGTACTTTTGACTAGATACGGTGGTAATTTCAGGGAACGACAACTCTAGCAGGACTTGTTCTTGGTCGTCGACGACGTAGACGCCCGTCCAATTTAGGGCGATGATAACGTCGTTTTTGGGGAGATTCGGTCCAGAGTTCCTGTACGCCTCGTAGAAACGAGAGAAGAGCAGAGGCCACTTGAATTTCGCATAGCCGACTATGTCCTCTTTGACTCTGAGTGCAGGTACTTTTTCTTTTACGTAATAACTCTGTAAAAGACATCATTAAAATTAAATACTTACACTAACATTATTAAATATAAAATATGTAAATGTTGAATGACGACGTATGTACCTTTTTATAAGCTTGCAATACAAGATGACCCCATCGCTCAATTGCTTTGTCTACATCCGTCAGACAATAATCGGGAATGTAATTTGGCAACAGCGTGAATAATCTGTCGACGTTTATGTCCGTGTGATATTCTATGTAATACTGCTGCGCTGCTATCATAGCCAGATCCTCTTCCTTGTCGCATCTATACTCGCCGAACTTCACACCTCGGACAACTTGTTGGTAAATCAGGTTTGTCGCTACCTGATCTTCTGTGGGCTCGTGCCACGGCGCGAATATCTCTTTTCTGAAGAACAACCTCCATGGTGCATTTCTCTCTTGGGCCCCTTGTTCTTTTGCATACTGCTCGCATTGCGATATGGCGTCCATGACGTGGTCACCTCCACTTCCTAACGATGAGACCTAGCATATTTAATGGTATTAAAAAATGTTCAAGTAAAATCTTTTGATTGGTTCATTTGATATTTTAATATTTTACCTTGTCGAACAGTGCAATATACAGAGAAAATCCAAACTGGTCCCTGAGCGAGATTTTATCGGACAGTTGATTGCATAGTTCCCGAGCTGTGGTAGCTGAATCGGCTAACAACGTTTTGGTATTACCATCCATAAAAGTAATGGGTAACATGATTGGCTTTTTCGATTTGGTGGCTTGTAGCTCCAACCAGCTGGGCGGTTGATTTCTCGTGCCATTGTTGAACGTCCTCTTTAGCCTCTCTTCACAGTATGGTGCGTAACCAGGCGGACCTTCTCTTATAAACGCTCTCAGGTAGTTAACAAATTTCTCGGACGGTGCGAAACAACCCACGCACAGTGACAATAAAATCCAACCACGAGCGTGTGACGACTTGGATGGATTGTTTGTCAATTGTTTGCAAATCTGACAGTAGATTTCGTCACGCAGCTCGGCACGAAGGATACCGTGGCCAATGATGAAGTGCAACTTCTCGAGATTGGAGGTTGGCCGTGCTTCTAGCCAAGACTGATAGCTATCTGCCGTGTACTCTTCGTCCTGAAGTCGCCGGCGTACGTCCTCGCCTAGCTTGTTCTTCCGTTTGAGCGTGAGCGAGACGAGCTTGTGTCGAATCGAGCGTGGCTTTTGCTTGAGGAAGGATTCCTAGATTGTTTAATAATGTTCACTGTTTCGTAAGACCTTTTAAATCTTGAGAATTTAAAAGGGGTGCAGACTATAAACTAGTTCATTTTTTATTAGGAAAACGTTTTCATCCCCGAAACAAAATATTGAAATAATTGTAATGATAAAACATTTCTCACATTTAAGTATGAAGAAACATTTTCAAACCTAAATGATTTGTGCTTTTATGAAATATTTGAATTATAGCACTTCTACTTACCGGATCCATTCCCATTAATTGTGCCTCTTGAAATTCTTTGCTTCTGATGAAATTTCGACCAAGAGTTGCCGTAACTTTTGACATGACTGAGGTATTATCTCGATCCATAGTGTGGAACCGCGGTTCAGGTAAATCTCCGGTAAACCGAAGAATAGTAATCCACAAAGCTTGCGCCGCCTAATAACAGAGTAATGATTCAAATTTGTGATTCAACACAATATTTTTAATAAAGTTCTAGAATACGGCACGTACCAGTTGATCTCCTTGCGTGTGTAAAGGTAATAATGGATGCTTCAGAGGTTTTCTTGAATACTGATGCGTAATGTTTCCTTGGAAGTAAGTTGCAGCGAACTTTTGGAATTTAAACTCGGATAAATCTTCTTCGTCTTCTGAAGCAGTTTGCACTGGTGTAATAATTTCTTGTTGATCAGCTTTTGGCGCAGGAAGGTCCTGTTAACACAGAATATTTATTTTAAGTTTTTGATACAGTTAAGTTTCTAAAATGAATAAGGGATACTCGATTAACAACATACGTTAAACACTGATGTTTCCCTAGCTGGCGTGGGTGCTTCGCTACTAGAATCTGGCAAAAAGTCAAACATCGCTTCCACGAGCTTGCTGTCATCAACAGGTTCGTCCTGTTTTTTCGCGGCATCATTAATTAGATTTTTCTTTATCTCCATTCTTCGTCTGTCTTCTATCTCCATTTCGATTTCCTTCCTTTCTAATTCTTGCATTCGTTCCTGAAGATAAAGCAATACAAAAATGAATTTCAATTCATGTATTAAAAAAAAAAATTTCAATTAAACGATTTGGCGTACCCTAAAGTGTTGATCAGCAATTTCTTTGGCTCTTTTATTACCCTGATCCTTGAGTTCTCTCTCCTCCTTTTTCCTTAATCTTAGCGCCTCTATGTGCAATCTGTATTCGTATTTCAGCTTCTTGTACCTTCTTTGCGCAATCATCCTTCTCACGTGTGCTTGTATCTTTACAATCGCCCACATCTTCTTCCTGTAAGCTTTTCTTACCAGGTGTCCTCTTGCCCTCGCTTGCAATGCTACAATGTGACCGCGCAGATGCCTGAACCTGTGTGAAAGAACTCGCGACCTGATCAAGGCCTGCAGCCGCATGTAACCGACCTTCATGCGCTTGTAGCGCTGACGTTGCGCGTAACCGCGCCAGATCTTCTGGATTTTGATGGCGGCGACTCGCATGCGAAGGAAACGTCTACGGTACACCCAGCCTCGAATATTCTTCTGTAGGATCAGAATCTTGCGATTGAGTACGCGGTCGCGCTCCTGCTCGAGGAACAGGTCGTGTGCGTCCTTGAGAAAAACTTTGGTTTTACCGAGTTGATAGTCCGACCTTCCCAAAACCACGTGACAAATCTTTGTCGTTGCATATTCACGTTCACGCTAAGAAAAATAAATGAGTTTATTATTTTTTAGCTTTTATTTTTTTATCAAAAGAAAAAAATTTCCAATGCTTATAGTGTCTGCTAAATTGACCAAAAATGTTTTGATCATTTCTTTACATTATGGTTTAATCAAATAAATTATTTCCTTCAATTATACCTAAGGGTGATTTGCTAAGGGGAATTTTTTACTTTTTTTCTTAAAAATTGAAAATGTTATTGTACAATACTTCAATAACTCTTTATCAGCAACATCTTTTATTCCTGAACACTTAAGATATTTTATAATAATAAAAATATTTGTATATATGTATTCTTACATCACGGGTCATCTTGTGTGCAGGAGGTATTCCGGGTATGAGGAACCTGTACCTTTCTACAAACTCAAAAAACGAATGACGAATGGGATAACCTGCCCTTCTTATTCTAATGGTTTCCATCATTCCTGAGTACCTTAGCTGACGACAACATAATCCTCTATCGAACATCTAAAATATAATTCACATTATTATCTTTGATTATCTAAACGTCCATGGCTACTTCGAATATTTATATTTTTACCATTGGTTTTTTATATTCATTGGGCTTTATACACCTGATGAAGAACGGCTGACAATTAGCTAAGGTCTTCATTAAGCAATCTAAAGATTTTTTAAATTGTGTCGATAGAGTTGGCGCTCTTTTCCTAGTTTCTGACCCCATGCCTATATCTTCTACGAAGCATGTTTGTAAAAATTTGTTTGTTGAAATGTGTATTAATTGTAATAAATCCGCGCTAAACGTATCCCTATTCTTTTCGAGAAAACTTCGAGTATCGTAAAATACGACTCCGGCAAAGTGATTCAAACCGAAGGACGTATTAATATCAGACTTTGGTTTCAGATAATTACGATGAGTTCCGTGAGTTTTGTGTATTTTCGCGAGCATCGTTTGATCCGTGCCCTTCGGAAACTTAGATTCTTCGTCAATAAGAGCCATTATATTTAACTGCTTAATGGCAATCAAATCTAAAGCATCTTGATTATCAACGAATTCGATGTGCTGCCAATTGATACCTTCGTTATTATACTCTTCCTGCTCTAATTTAAAAATATGTTGTACGAAAAATTGTTGCAAATTTTCATTTGCGTAGTTGATGCAGAACTGCTCAAAGCTATTGTGATTGAAGTTTTCGAAACCGAAGATATCGAGCACTCCGATCGCACTACGTGACGTGTGTTTCGGCCTGAATATGGCCTCGTTGATTTTCTTGACTATGTGTATAAATAATCTTCCGTAAATGCCTTTGACGAATGCGTCCCTAATATCTACTGACTGGTCCCTCGACAACGTTGATACCTAAAAAGGTCAAATATATCGTAGATACACGGAACTGATAGATTGGAGAAAACTCAACACATAAATATTCTTGCTCGCAGAATGTGGCAAGAAACGAGTGCAAGTATTTTTATATAATACGTACCACAGTCTCACCGCTCGCGAATATCGTTCGCCGTGTAAGTGCATCGATAAGTGATTGAACTGGCACGCCGAGCAATTGCGCAACTCGCTTGACGTTCGTTTGCTCCGGTATTTCCGTTGCATCGAGATTATCTAGCGAAACAATATAAAGCGTGCATATGAGTATTCCAAATACATATCATCGTGGTTACAACGACGACCTCGAGGTTGATTTACGATTTTGCATGGTATAGTATGTATATACTCACCGACAACTGTGGCTCTGCATTTTACGTTGCCCATGTGTAATACTGCCGCGAGTAGTTTAAGAATCTCCCATATTTCACTCTCGGAGAACAATAAAACTTTCATTGCCGATCGGATGTCGGAAAATTCCGCAGAGTCGTCCCTTCCCTCGCAGGTAATGCTTCCTCCCTGCAACGTTCATTTACACACTCGTCAGATTCTTATTCTCATATTTAAATGAGAGGAACGGAGAATGGAGGAAAAAAAAAATTATTCTAAACACAGCTACGCGGTCTTTATGAAAATTTTAAAATTACTTACGCCTGTTAAATATTTATACGTCGACGCATCTTCTAATTCGAGTTTCTGCTTATCCTCCTTCGAGAGTCCCGCAAGCATGCAATAAAAAATATGATAATTCCGCTCGTCCAGGCTCTGTGAGACTATTCGAGACTTTTCCAGGAGATACTGCTCAATTTTCGCTCCTTCTATGACTCCCTGATCGTTGAAGTGAATGTCGATGTATTTGCCGAATCTTGACGAGTTGTCGTTCCTAACCGTTTTTGCATTTCCGAAAGCTGCAATTTCATTTTGTAATGTTTAGTTTAAAACAATTATCTATCCACGTATAAGGTTTTTTTATTCAAATGTGAGTTATTTAAGACATAAAGAAAGAAGGTCTTGCAACGGCTTATTCTCGACTGACGAGAATGTTCGTCCCGTCGACTTTGTCCGTTCAAAAAAAAATGAAGAACCGTGTAATATTCTGGAACTGAAATTGCAAAAGTTGCGCTTTCGCCAGTCCCCGGAACATTCCGTGACCACAGATATCGACATATGATGCATGTGCCAGACATACTGCAAGACACTCACAAAACTAGTCTCACATAAACAATAATGAAAAAAATCATAAATTTCTACCTTCAAGTATAGGATTAGCTTCCAAAATCTGCTGCTCGATCCACGAATGCTTCCCGCTAATAGCCGCCAAATACTGTAATATCAGTTTTGTACTTTCCGTCTTTCCCGCGCCACTTTCGCCGCTACAAAAAGAAAAGTAAAGTTTATGTTATATGTATATGCAACTCCCTCGTGAATTGCATACATATTATATCCAAGCGCGTGGCAGAACCGTCGTATTATTCTAATTCTGCAATTAAATTATTCAACCGTTGAATATCGCTCACTCTACGATCATTTACATAAAAGAGACAGTACACGAGCGTGCCGAGAATGCAGCGCTGCTGCTGTAGCGCCATTATATGCATCAATGTGCACGCGTTATATTTACAGAACTGGTATTATAAAGTACACGATGCACGCGCGTATATACACTGAGAGTTGGGACTTACGGTCAAAAGGCTTGCTTTTACATGAATGAAAACTAGTCGAGCGTGTATGGGTCTATGCTAATTGTCAAATGAAAATGAACGTTATTTATGAGGTCGAGATGTTTGTGTACAACTAAGACTGCATTTTCGCTATATCTTCGTGCAATGTTACCGAATACCTTATAAGATACTTATAGATTAAACAGGTGGTTTATACTACATTATATACTTCAATTTTCAATCATAAAAATTTAAAAATTTTCCGTAAAACCTGTATATAAAAAAAAAGGTATAAGAACTACTAATATTCTTGTACCTAATAACGATACACTGATCCTGTCCAAATCTTTGCATGTGGGCGTAGCTGGAATCGCCAATGGCGAATATGTGAGGCGGCAGCTCGCCGAGCTTGCGGTCCTTGTACAGCTTTATCTGCTCGGCTGTGTAGATCGGTAGGATCTGATATGGATTGACGGCGACGAGGATCGAGCCGGTATAAGTCTGTAAAAAAGAGCATACATGTGTACATGGTATACATGCGTGTGTCATACAGTCATCAAACTCGTTTATGCGCGACAGACACGCGTACTTGTGTATTATATAGTTTATGCAAATAGGATGTATGAAGGAGAAGAAGAAGAAGCAACTTACGTAGATGAGATTCTCGTTGTACCGGATGAGCAGGTTCCTCAGGATTCCAGCTTCGTGGAGGTCGCCCAAGCTGATCATGTCCTCGACGCCCTGCACCGACGTCGCGTGCATGGCCTTTATACGCCGCTCCGGGGTCAGCCATTGTTCCTACATACGTATAGCGAGGGAGAGAGAACAGAAGAGGTTTTTGCGTGAGGGCTTTTGTGAGATGTAATTTTGGGTTTGTAGTATATGGTAATGTTTGTGTGCAGAAACGTTGAGATTCACGGTTGTGCTTGGAACCAAGGTTGTGTACTTTGTGCTTGAGTCGGTAGTTACAATGAGTATATATATACGTGATTAAATTTCAAGTGTTTAATAAACTTTCTTGATAAAATTTTCTGTTTTTAATTAATCAAATGTTTGCGTGAGTGAAAATTGAAAGGAAATTCACCGAAAACAGTGATTCGTTAGTTACAATAAAATATGATAAAAATTGTAAAAGTCTCCGAATCAAATAAGACGAATCATATATACAAGATGTCTAAAATATAAATAAATTAACCTTATTGTCGTCGTCCTTGACTTGAATCCGTCTTCCTTCGGCAGATATTACTCGGGCGCCGATGGCTACATCGAATTCCTTGCCTGAGACGGGTTCAATCCATATGTAATCGCCCTGCAATGTAAACAAAATTCATTAATAATGATTGACAACTTGATAAACGAATCTATGAATAAATTGCATATAGAGTGAAACACTGATTCATTGCTTTTAATTAATATTTATAACTAGTTCTTAAACGTTATACAATGTTATTGAAAGGGAGATGATTAAAAAGCCTCTAATTATTGATGATTACAGGATAGATCCCATCAAAAGCTTAATAAACAATTAATAGCAGTATGAAAAATGTTCAAACGAATATAACAAAACTTTTTAATAGAGATCAATAGCCTCCAACTGTTCTGAAAAGCATTCACCGCCATCCCAATTTCCCCCGCCATCGCGCATAATAAAAAAACTTTCTCCGCGCGTAGCGATTATTCTCACGTCCGCATTTTTTCTTCTGAAACTCGAACTTGAAACCAAGCTACACAAACGTTCGCGCGCGCGCTTCGCCACATGGTCTAATTACATCAGTAAATTATAAAATCAACCTACTGCGCGTATGTATACGTACAGTCGTCGTTTTCACCTTTGTACATCACACCACGCGTGTATAGCGTTCAACGACTGTTCCGTGGGATTCTCTTGAGTATTGTTATAAGTATTCTTTCCCATTACGGAGACGCTTATAAGAGCCAAACGGCGAGACACACCGGTGAGTATATCTGTATACGTACATTATCAATACAGATATATTATTCGTTATCGGTCGGGACGATCTGAGGTAAGATGCCGCGTGGTGGTATGAATCATTCATGCGTGGACATGAGGGTATTCGTGACTGAGAGAGAGAGTAATACACGAGGTCTTTAACGTGGCCCAAATGTCATGCACGTTTGTATACGTTTCTGTCAAAGCGCGTGGCGCTGATTGTCTTTTAATGTTTCTTAATTATTTGCGTTGTTTTCAGGTTATCTTGGATTAGATTAAAAGATACGGTAATTGATTATACGTAATTTTCTAATTTATTAATTTATTGCGTACAGTTATATATTTAGAATTCGTGGCTATATTTTTGGTGCTTTGGGAATTCACGTCACGTACGAGTACTTTGTGTTTTATCGATATCATTTTCATCTTTGACCTGAACCGATCGACGAATTGAAATTCTTGTAAGGTGTGGTCTCAATTTCCCACCACATGCTTGATCTGAATTGCATACTAAATATTCATAATAGAGAAATCAATACAAAACGTGAATGAATTGAAAATGCTATAAGTATATAGAGTTATTTAAAAAAACATAAAAAAAGACTTTCATAACCTTCAATATAGATTATAGTGTTTGTTATAGGAAGTCGATTAAATTCTTCTGTTATATAGCGAAATGTTCTCGACCGATAGACGATATGTGTGTGTTTCCACAATTTATGTAACCATACATAGTTTTCAATATAATCCACCATAATACGTACTATATCCATAATTATTAGTTATAATCAGCATACTTGTCCTCATCTCATGAGACCATCAGTATATACACCAAAATTATCACCTCTTCTACCAAATCAACAGAACAATCTCTCGATCAACCAGCACTAAACTACTGAACCCACTATTCTTGCCGTCACCAAATCACAACAATACCACGTCGTCTCGTCGTTTCGATCAGATAACAAAAAAAGCCACGCGTCCTTCCTCGTTTGCGCGTGCCAACGTCTCTTCTCCTACTCCCGTGTGCACCTGGGAGACGACCAACTGAGGGAGAACACACGATGGCGCTGCTCGGTGTTTCTTTGAGTGACATAATCGCGCGATAAAGTGATAAGAGTTTATAAAGAGCGGGAGCACGCGCAACCGGCGCTTCTGTGGCTTCACGAGTGTATTACAGTCTAGTATGTAACGCGTTGTGCGTGTACGTGCGGTGTAGTGTCAGTACGATTTATGATGAAGAATATAGTATGTAGGATTAGTTGGGTGGTGGGAATTTATTTTTGGTATGGGTTTGAATTTTGTTTAAGGAGATGTGTAATTGTTAATTAGTTCGTGGAGAAAAATAATGTGGTAAAAATTGCCATGTCTGATTGTAAAAGTGAAATAGAGGTAATTGTAAAAAAAATTGCCATAATTTGTGGTGAGAATGTCATAAATGTATAATAACTTTTACGATATAAGAAAAATTGCCATAAATTATAACAATTGTTTTGAAAATTCGAGTCTGCATTTACAATCAAACGTGGTAACTTTTACTATATAATAGTTTTTCCCATTTACTCGTTATCTTGTATTGCACCGGAATTCGATGAATCGTAAGAAAGTTATGCCTGACTCAGCTGATTGTATATGAATATATCGAAAATATTATATAACAATTATTGCATCACTGTTATTGATTTTTTGGAGCAGACAAATCTCAAATTTGTTTTATCATTGATATGAGATAAAACTCAATAAATATATAGATTGAAGTATAATGATGAGACTGACATCTGATAATTTTTCTTTAACGTGTTTTGATAACTTTATCAGTCAGAATTAAAAACCAAAAGCATCATTGGAATTTAACACAGTTTTTCAATTGCAGTACATTAAGAGGGTGTAATGATGATTAGGTATACTCTATAATCCATCTGCAAAGTTTCAAATCAATATTCTAAAATGTTTAAGAATGTCATTAGAATAAAATTCCAAATGTTGTCTAACTTAACTATAAAAAATTTATCCTAATGTTATTTTTAACCATTTTGGAAGACTGACTTGAAAATGCATAAAAGAGTAGAGAATATAACCATTCCAGAAAGTACAATTTTTATGGGTCTGAAGTTTGCAACGTTGGAGTGCAACGAAATAAAAAAATTTATTTTACTTCAAAGATACATTTATCAATTAATATTAATTTTGAGTTTAGATTTAGTGTTTTATGGTATAAAATAACTTTAGAATAAAAGTTTAGATAAAGTTTGCATTGTTTAATAATTTTAATTGATATTAAAAATTATTTCGTTCCACTCCAACGATGTAAACTTCAGGCTCATAATTTTTTAAATATCCTCTTATATATCGTTAAAATCCCGTGTAAATATTTCAACCCATATAATAATAGAGTATACACCAAAACCGATCTCCTCTCATATACAACCAACCTCAACAATACCAAAATAAAAGTATATACCTCACCTCAGAACGTTCGTCGCCACAACCTTGCTTAAGCGACGTAAAGAAAGGCTGGCGAACCCGAGCCACTGCCTCTCGTTTATTCGCCATCACTATACATATACATATACACAGACATACACACACGAGTTTCAGGAAAAAGCAAGATTCCTCGTGTTGCCACCACCGCCGCCTCTACGGCGAGACGTCTCGAATCCTCTCTCTCGTTGACGCATATAACACGCGCGTCCGTTCGCTTCTTCATATACTTTAACACTATATATAACTATATAATACTTGACCGTGTATATAGTTGCTCGCTCGCACACGATATATAGACGTGGAGCGGCGCCGACGAGCGCAGACGGCATGCACTTGATATTTGTACGCTCGGCCCAATTGTTCAGCTCACCGGAACATCGGAAGAGCTCTTCCGCTCGTACGGGCGGCTCGTCCCCCCACTTAAACAGGCAACGTATATACACCTGTGTATACGTGCGTATAACCCATCGAAATTTATATATACGCAGTATGTGTGTGTATAGGAAGGAGGGAGAGAGAGAGGCTCATTAGCGTCCTCGGTTTTTTTTTTGGGAAACGATTTCGATTTTACGAGGCGATATCGGCGTATTTGTTGCGATGTATATACATATAGGAGCGTGAAGTTTTAAGAACGATATTTTTGCTCGAGTATATGTGTATGTTTTTTGGGGAGGAATAGTTTTTTTATTATTATATGAGAGAGAGAGAGAGAGGAACGTGTTAAATGTCCGGAGTGTAAATTTTATTCGAGAATTTTTATGCGTGATAGCGGTACGCAGGATAAAAAAATAACTGTATATATAACCAAGAGTGATTCGGTATCTTCAATTTCATTAATTACATCCTTTTTTTAATTAATTTTACATTTCTACAATTTCCTTCTTAAATGTATATTATACATATACACATTTAACACCATCTTACTCCGGTAATGTATATATATAATTTCACAAGAACCATATCGCATTGCAAATATCAACAACACAACAAGCTATATACTCCAAAGTGACATCGTCAATCGTACAGAACGATTCTCGAATTTTCATTCTCTCTTGCATATATATATATATATATATATATATAGATACACGCGCGGTTATTGTTACCGCAACCTTCGCAATATATACATGCAAAGAGAGAGAGAGAGAGAGAGAGATGTTTGGCAAATGCAGACACGCGGCGTGGCAGTCGGGCACAAAAAGCCGGCGTGGAAAAAGCTAGCCTTCAGCAAACAGCGGCGGCAGCTCTGCGATGGGTATATATATATGCGATCGTGTGCAATAACGAGTAACTGTTTTTTGACGAGCTCGCGGGCATAACAGGTCCGAGAGGCACGTGTTGTTCGCGAGAGTGAGAGAGAAAGAGAGAGAGAAAGAGATAGCTAGGCTACGAGGAGAGTCGACCGTGGAAAATTATTTTTATACGAATGATTTCAGCCGTTCTTGTTGCGATTCGTAATGGTTCGGTTGTGCGGTGAGAGTTTGTATGTGTGGTTTTGAAGAATCGATTGCGAAGATGTTGTTGCGGGGATTGATCGAGGTAGCTTTTGATCGCATGAATAAGTAGTTATACCCGGATACGTAGCAATGTTAGTGCTGTGTAAGAGTAAATATTAGTGTTACTGAAGCGTCTATGTAAAAGATTATAATATATTTGTTTATTTATAATGATATATGCAGTGTTTCTATTACTATCGGAGTAATATCATTCTATACAAGTATCGTGATAAGAAACTAAAGTGTAATTCTTATGTAGCAGAAATATGAAAATACGTTATTTTATAGTTAATTATTTATATGATTGGCGATTAATTAAACAATTTTTATGATACACATTAACGCTTATAACTCGTAAAATTTCTTATTTAGACTAAAGTATAAGCTGCGGAGTGAGTATTTCAAGTTTAATGCGATAATGAAGTTTGCAGGAAATAAGCCAATAAAGTAATTAAAGCGCAAAGAAAAAAGCCAGTTTACAGTATTTTACAGAAATATGTAAATAAGGTTTAACAATTCTTTAAAAAAACTACAACTCCTTTAAAACAAAACAAAAAAAGAACAAACGATTCCTAAACGTAACCTCTACCAACATTAATTCGTAATCATTAACCAATACTCGAAAAAACCTCAACTATTTTAATTAATTTACTAATCAATCCTGCGCAACGACCGCAGCTATATATACAAGAACCCAACGAGAACCCGTTTAAATCCCCAGCGCGCGTCTCCTTCTTCTTCTTCTTCTCATCATCGCGTTCAAGCAAATCTAACGAAGCCAAGCGAATAAACACAGTTTCGCCGCGGCCTTTAATGAAAAAAGGTGCGCTGTTTTCTGCTGCTGGCTGCTGCTGCAACATGACCTGTCTTTCCACTCCGCGACGAAATTCCCTTTTACGGCGTGAGCTCGTAGCGCGTCTTCGATGATAGGCGCGCTTGTGCGCACGCTCTAGATCTCGCGCGCGCGCGCGCGCGTTCAACTTCATTTTCTCGGTGTACGTGTTGTTGCAACAGTAACAGCAGACGTTCGCTGTGCCTGCTGCATTTACGGGAGAATCTGTCACGAGTCGATTTGAACGAAGAAATCGGGCGTTAAGATCGAAACCTACATTCGGAGAATGCAAATTTTCTAGATCGAGTGTGTGTATATATATAAGGTGCGGTTTTCTGTGTATATATATATATGTGTGTGGAGATTGTTATATGAGGTGGTGGGTTGCGGTCGAGATTGATTATGGAGAGGGCGTTTGAGATTGTTGGGGTTGAGTAATAACCGATATAGCGATGCTATTTGTGTAGCGTAATAATTTGTGTATTTATTATAAGCAGTTATGTCGAGAATAATAATATTGTTTGGTGAATTTTCTTGCACGTCGAGCGGTAATCTAATTGTGATACTTTTTTTTTGCTTTATTAGCCGCTCGTAAAACCACAGTACCAAATAATTGAGAAGCAAAAAGCTAATGCCTTTACTGCTGCTGACATAATTTGTCATTCTCATTTTTCAATTTTAAAAGGTTTCGCCGTGTTCAAGAACAATTTAACGTTATACAGAAAAACGAGAAACAAATAAGGGGGAAAAAAAAGTGTTACGCTCGAGTGTTTTTGCAGTTATACGACTTTAAGCCATTGCGCGGTTTTATTTTTAGATTTCATTTAAATCCTCCAAAGATAATCCCGCATTTACATACGATTATGAGCGCATCCTTCAAACTTTATTGCACTCTCGCTATCTCTAACTGAAATAACCGCTTTGAACTCGCGCACGCGCAAGACAATACTATAAAAATTTTGAAAAGAAAAAAACTGTAAAGCTTCTTCAGGGTCATCTATAACAATAATATTCCACAAGTTTAAATCCTTAGGAAACATTGATTGCACCACGCGCATGCGCAGGAAATCTTTTCTCTTTTATTGTCCTTCTTGCGTATATACGCGGTTAAAGTCGTACACGTGTCGCATGGCAGCACGTATTATCCGGGGCGAGCATAGTATCGGCATAAATTATATACATTAGCAGGTTTTTTTTTTATCACTGCTCTTTATGTTTTCTATTTCTGCGCGAGCGTAGGAGAGCCATGACACGGTAAATTGTCGAGTTTCACGACGAAATAATTAATCGTTGCGATAAATTCGCGAAGGCCTTTTTTCCTCCCCTCCCCACGTATATTTCAAATGAGAGTTCCAAGTTTCGTTGAATTGTATTATAAGTAATACGGCGAAAACATTAAAGTATAGTAATTACATTTAAAATCGCATTATAATCATAGTTAGAACAGTACGCATATGCAGCAACGAATATAAATATCTCCTATATAATTTTTACATACCCGGTTTCATTTATTATTCATTCTTTCATATAAATCATTATAAAATGTTTTTAAAATCCATTGATTTATGACGACAACCGCGGTCGAACGTGCCATCAGGTTCACTTTTTTTACACTTGATAATTATAATCATTTTTAGCAAAAAGTCTATCACTCATCTATATGAGCATCCACTAACGTATAGCCTATCCAAGTACTCGCTTTCCGAGAAAGTATCCCGTCCCCCATCTGCATTCGAGAGAGACACACGCGCGTGCGCATTAACGATGCACTCGCGCGATTATTATTAAACTTTCATCGCCATCAGGTCCTTTTTTCAATTCTCGCCGCTCGCTTGCGCGCTATAGACACGTTATACACACTACGCGCGGTGAATTTCGAAATTTACGAGGCTTTTCCAAATGACAAGCGAAAGGAGGTTAAAATAATAAGAGTTCCGTGTAAAAATTACTGCAGGATGCACTCTGCGCATATATATACGTGTACACGTGAGTTTCCTTTTTGTAAAAGTCTTTGGCGACTGACAAAGAGCTAATCGATTTCGTATACATATATGTGACGAAGATGTTGTTATATCGTATTATATGTATAGAAGTGAGTGGGTTGGGTATATATAGTGACTCTGTGTAAGGATGTAATGGTATACGGGCAAGCTTAGCATGAAAACGTGCTGACGATGAGGATTTCAATGAGAAGAGAAGCTCGATTGTTCGGTTGGATGATGGAACAGGTGGCGGCAATTAAAAGTGTATTCTAATGTCGTTTGACAGTGCCGCGCAGACTTGTAGACAATGCAATCAGATGCAGCGCGTGTCTGACGTTTGATTATACACGTTGCGTTCACGTCTAATAACGTCTTCAGTTAATGCATTAGATTGTTGTTGTGATGAATTGTCTACATCGTGGTATGGTGTTGGCGGTTGTCTTCCGAAAGTGAATTAAGTTCGAGAGGTAAGATTCACGCGTGAAGGAAGTATAACACTGTGCCATATATATATGTATTAAAACCGGATATGAGTTTTTTTTTGTTTAATAGTTTTTTAATAGTTTTTCCGAGTAACGTAATGAGTGGCATTGTGAAAATGTGTGTTTTGGTTGACCTCTTACAGAAAACATATTGGGTAACATCCTGTCATTTTGGTATCATATGGTACTTTGTTTATTAGGGACAAAAACTAAACATATAGCAGAGAGAGTTGCACAGTGATGGTACTCATAGCATTTGCCATAGCTTCTGATGTTATGATTTTATATTGTAAACAATTGTTAACACACTCGAATGAAAGCCGAAATTGTTTAAAAGTGTGCTAGAATATTTATATAATTATTCCAAATTTTTTTTTTCCATTGTTTTAATAAAAATTAAATAATGATAAAATAACATTATTTATCGTATATAATTAATATACATAGTCATTCAAGTTAAAAACTAATTTACCTTAACATAATTTAGAAAAAAAAATAAGATTTATTTTGGTTCGTATTAATTTATGCTTGTGTGTAATACAGGGTCAACTGAACACTAATGAAGGGGCTAAAATTGAGCAAAAAGTCATTACTTCATTTTGAATAATCAGCAACCTAAAAGGTTTTACTGACCTGGAGATGCGTTAATTTACTTCTGAATATTTAAAGAAAAAGTAGAAGTTATGTTAAAAAATACATTACATTAACTACGTATAAGGAAAGAGATAAGAAGACAAAAATAACTTTTAACATTGTGATTGTTATTACAATAGTAAAATATCATGTAACTTTGTAAATTCCGTATTCAAAACATCGAGCATAATTATATTTTACGTCAAACCATATAGTTGTTCGGTGTCAGCACATATCGTCAGATAAGAGAAATGCGTTGTGGCCGATTTTAGCCGCTGGCCATGAGTGTGCAACTCTTCCCTATATTTCTATGATTGAGAATGATATCTAGCCAATAAATAAAATTCCAATAAAAAGCTTACAAATCAATTACGTAAATGTCATCATATGCCGAGGGGAAAATCAGAGAAAGGTATAAGCATCTATATTCATATATGGATGAAATCATAATTTTCTCCTTTTACAGTATATTAGAAAATAAAACGCGAAGATTTTCTCCTCGCATTAGAAGAAAGGCGTTACATCTCAATTCGTGGAAAGGCTTGTTTAACAAAAAGTAAGAGCCTCACGGTAAAAGTTATATATTTTATAATATTTATTTTACTTTTGATCATTCGTTCTTAACTTTCAAATCATTGTTCAAAGAATGTAAAATTTATGCGAATGGTTTTGACGACTCTGAAATAGTTGGTATTTACATGTCCACTACAATAGGTGAAATGTCTTTGAACTTTCTATACTTTCCTTGACAAAGAACTATACTTTTTTTTTTTTAATTTTTGAGTTATAATATTCATTTAAAACGTATTTCTTTCATTTCAGTACGAAACAACGTTCGTATTGTCACTCGACATGAAAGTAGTCGTATAAAATGAAAAAGTTTCACATGTTACACATAACACCTTTGGCTATAACCTTTAGACCGAAGCGTATTTTTTATAAAACAATGAGCAATGGCACTATTAAAATACTTCGCTGCAGTGAAAGTCTTCATAAAAGTGAACCCTAAAAAATATATCTACCAATGGCGCAATTGCATTCCGCTCAATCATTTAAAAAGGTATAACAACAGGTTTCCTTGCAAGTGCTCACAAGCGCGCGCGAAAATTACGTTATACCACCTTTATCTCTCTCTCTCTCTCTCTCACTATACGTCCTTGCCTTTTCTCTTCATCTTGCTCGATAAGCATGTTCTATTCAGCTGAAACAACGCCCGCATACAATGACTATAGATACCACAAAACCGCTCGTTTGTACCGTGAAATTATACTTCGCACCTTTGCGCGTACAATTATATATATAAAAACAAACGTAGACGCACGTACGTACATACGTATATATACATTTTCACCCGTCACAGATTCCTACTGACCGAGTTAGAGAAGGGGCCTATGAGGTATGTATGTGTACATATATACACGCGCGGCGTGAACGTGCGAAAGTTTTTAAGCGGCGGAAACATAATGACGCGGGATTCCTCGCGTATATACCAGTGTTCCATTATGCGGAAGCCGGATTATTGTGTGTGTGTGTGTGTGTGTATATATATGAATCTACTGAGAGGAGGTAGAATGATTGAACGTATAGAAGTTGCACTTACCCGAGTAACGATGACCATCTCTCAAGTCGCGGTTGTCGGCTCGCTACCTGAAACGAGAAAATCCATTGGTCAGTTTTCGTATAGTGTATATACAAAGTAAATGAATAATGTGGGTGCTTAGGGTAAGACTATGTGTTTTATCAATTAGTCGCCGTGGGGAAAAGTTGAAAATGTTGGGTGTTGGATAGATACTGGAGAGACAAATTGATGTAATAAGTTTCGATGGCAAATTGAAAATTTTACTAGTATATTGGGAAGAATGAACAATGTTTAGGACAATGATGTACATTAATTAAAATAAACATTATGGATAATAAAAATAGTTTAAGTATATGCATGGAATAAATATAATCTAAGCATAATGTAACTGCATAATAATATTTTTTTCGCTAATATTTGTTCTATGAGCGTAAGAATCAACATTGAGTAGATATACAGTTATATAGATGCTTGGAATCCAGGTGAAGATTCTCGAGATCTAATCTGTAAGTGAAATAGCTACGCATGATTTCACTTTCGTATGAAACGCTATTTCAATTTTACTACACAAGTAGGACAAGTGATCTCTATATTCGAATACGAAAATGGTAAAGTTATCATCGTTTTAAAGATTTTTTTTTATGCTATTCACTAAAACGTGAAATCTTGCAAGTATTTTTTCGAGTCGTGTTTTCAGAAACCCGCGCAGGATATTATGAAATTATGATTTTTATCGGAATTGTGATTAGCATGCCCGTCTTATAATTTGGAAGCATTAAAGTGAAAGATTTTCGTGAACCGATGATGATTTTCAACGTCTTAATTTTAACTACTTTCTCTTAACCGTGATGTAAGATTTTTCTAATTAATAGTCAACGCGATTAGAAAAGGTTTAAGTGTTTTTACCAAAAGTTTGACCTATTTTTGCAATCTTTCTACAATTTATCTGACACAATCAAATTCAAATTTATATCAAATATTCATTTATTTTTATAATTATACTACAATAATAGGTTTCGAAAAATATATTTCTATTAAAAATTTCTTAAAAAATAGTATATACGCTGTTAGAAATATAAATAATGAACATTAAACATTTCTGCTGATTCTAAAATACCTTTGGAGCCCCTTAACTCAATAAATAGTTCTACAATGCAACGACCGTAAAAAAAAACCCTTCAAACATACGACATACTTTAATTTATTTAACAAATGAATCACCCTAGTAACTAAAATTAATCAATTAATTTCAAATAAAGAGAGACCCACACTCGACGTACACTCGCGAAAAAATACACCGCATGCAGTATTAAACCCAATCGTAAATTATTCGCGTAAATCACGCGCGGCCATAAACTTCCCTTAACAACCTTTTTTTTCCCTCCAAAGCAACCGCTTACTCACTAATCCCCCTCTCCTTCCCCTAACCACGCACGATTTACAACGTTCTTCTTGCTAAAAACCCGAAAGCCCGCGCGAAAAAGAAGAAAAATTCTCCGCGTATATGTAAGTACTCTGGAATGCGCGCACGCGCGCGTAACGACGCATCTCCATCCTGCTCGTCGTTATATAGCATGCCTACATGAAAAATCTCAAGTGTACATATATATATATGTATACGTGGTGCCAGGCTCTAGTATATATCTACCTGGTCGATCACCGTTACAGCCGCGCGAGCACCACAAACCTGTTCGCAAAGTGGGTTAGGCGCAGCCGCAGCAGCATCCACGAACGAGAGGAGACGAAGACGAAGAAGAAGAAGAAATAACTCGCTGACGCGAACGAACAAGCGAAAGAAAGAAGAGCTCGACGAATGGTGTGTATGTGTATATAGACGTGAGCGCGGTTATAGAGTTCGAGAGAAGACGATATATGCGACTTTTCCACGGTTAAGGCGACGCGATGATTGCCGTGATTATTCGCCTTTCTGTTAGCGCGGCTCCGAGGTTCTGGGAATTTCGTCTGCGGCGGTTTCAACCAAGGCTGTGGGGATACGCGTGTGATTATTGTATGGGGTGATGAGGTGAAAGAGTTGTTTGGGAGAATTTGTTTTTTTTCGTTCGGTTGGTTGGCCGCCACTGTGGAGCGATTATTATAGGGTTAGTTTGAGGTTTGGTGGTGGGATGAGATGTGTTTAAATTGCATATATTTATTTACGTGGATAGAAGGAGTAGACTTTGAAGCTTATATTTTTAACAGATTTGGATGTATAATTGATTTGCCGATATTCGAATTTATTTACTTTCACTATACTCAGCATATACGAGATGTTCAGGATGGAGAGGAAAAGACTGATGAGGAGTATAAGATTATGCTAGATAATGGTATAATTTATTATTTAAGAGAACTTTCTTTCTATTATCTTTGATATATAGTAAATAATATAACAGGTATATTCGCATTGAACAAGGAAGAAAAAAAAAATGTAAATTGAATATTTTAATAAAAATATTTGTAAATGACAAAGTATCGTTATAAACATATCAAACGTTAATCAATTTTTCATTATACAATGTGTTTTATCGCGATCATTGCCTCAATAAAGTTCAAGTCAACCGGTGATAATTCACCGATGCCGTGCCCCTTATACGAGCATCAAATTGCACCTCGACATAACGTAATAGCAAATCTCGGCAATTATCAACACGCACCCGACATGGAAACGCGGTAATAGCTGCAAATCAAAGTTCCCTGCTTAGACGTTAATTAATACGTAATTAGAGTAATCAGTGAATATGAGCAATAAATGAAGTGTGGAAGTGCCGATCTTTCAATTATAAATTCACCTATGCATTTTCATATGCACTTATCTAATAATGCGGTCAAAGGGTGCTCGCCTACTTTATTTATAATTTCATGTTTGTAGAATCCAATGAGTAAGTTATTACTATCCGCTGCCGAAGATAATTATATGTTATCATTATACGCTATTACAAATAAATTATTTTTCTATTTAGACCATAAGTTATGTATACACTGTTATATCAAAACACTTAGTTTTCAGAGTGCAAACGTTAAAATTGTTTGTAAAATACAGATATTTTTCAATTTTCTCTATACTACAACTGAGACCACTGATATGAAAAAAAACTCGCGCTAATATCACTCGATCACCTCACAACCAGTAAAGTCACCTGCACGATACCCACACTTACAGCCATGTAACCATCATAACTATACATATACTTTATACGTAGCTATTCCATAACTAACATGTATTCTCATCATAAACGTATGTTCCTAAGCGACTAGAGCCTCATATGCCTCTTAAACAGCAATAATAACGTTTAAACGATGGTCCCGCGACGCATTCGAATAAGAAAACAATGGGCTACATTGCGCGCGCCAATTTTATCCTCTCGACCTGTTCCGCTCGTTGGGGATTAACGACCCCCGGTGCTACTGTCTCTGCCACTTCTAAACGCAAGTGCACGTGCGTGCGACATTTTTCCCTGCGGCAGTGTATACGGCTTGCAATCGTCCGTGAAAGTCGCGCGCAACAAGAGGCACAGTAGAAGAAGGGGGAAGCGTCTACGGGAATTAATTGCCAAGCGCGTGTTTTCCAGAACATCCCGACGTAGTGAACGTATATATATGTGTTTTCTCTTTTCCGTATAACGTGCGGGTGCGAGGCGTATGTGGATTAAGATGAGCGAGCGTTAGGAGCTGAATTGATGAAGGTGTCGATTTTAGCTCGCGGTGAAATGTAAAGGATTGATGGGTTGTGATGGTTGGGACGGATGTCTTAATTTTGCAGGTATAAGAAAATTGTGATGTGTTGGGAATGTGTATATATACTTTCGGTTTCTTTGAATAATAAAGGGGAGAATTATGTGCAGTAGGGTATGTGAGAGATTGGAAAATGTGGTATTAAGAGGGAATTGAGGTATAGGCCTTTGGTTGTAAATTTACGGTTTGTTCACGTGTCGCTAAAGAATTTCAATACTTTTTTTTACAGGATGTATTAGAGGAGAATAATTAAGACTTTAAATGTAAAAGAATGATAATTACGGAAATTAGAATTCCTGAACAGTCTTAACAAGTATACGTTTTTTCAAAAAAGAATGACGAAATAATTTGCGTTTCGCTTATACTTCACTAAATTAGACCCAATTTTCGCAACAAGACCTAACGAGTAATTAAGCATTTCCGAATATTTTAAGAATCATAATAACAATAATTTGTAGTTTCTGTCGAATATTTTGCTTAAATTATTTCGCAAAACTAAAGCTTACAGTATGGGTAAACATGTATAATATATCGTGATATAAATATGTAAAACCAAAATTCGAAAGGTAAAGCTAACTTATTCAATACAACGAGATATAAATATATTGAAATTATATATAGACACTCTTCATGCACAATTACAAAAATTAAATACCACCATATATAATTCCTATTATGCACTCGTCCCACATCTATACTGTCCTAAAAAAAAAAAATTAACTTACAAAAACCATCACAAGTATCACATCATCGTGTACGCGAAATCTTCCACACCAGCGCCGAAATCATCGCTATATCCTTGTAGACATTAACGAGAGTAAATTATAGGCAGATAGCGCACCGAGCGCCTTGCAATTACGCTTGCTCACGATCGAGAGGAAACACGCTGCTCTGCGCCTAGACACAATGACACGTGCGAAGAGAAGCCACTATGGTAGTGAATATATAGCGCTCCGAAAAGCGCAACCATCGTATCTTACTTTATACTTTGCGCAATGGCCGCGTGCGCGCGAGTGTTCATGACTCGAGGGCCGGTGAAAAAACGGCATTAGAGGGTAATTGAGTTTTCCAGCTTGAGTTGAGCAATCAGTGTGAAGATTTCGTGAGGATGATACGGGGATGAGTCGTGGATTCTTCTTTTTGTTTTGTTTGTGTGTGTATAAAATGAGGTTGTTGGTTTTTATATGGGTTGAGGATGAAAATTGAATGGTTGTGGTCATGCTTAGAAGGAATTTTTAAAAGGAAAGAATGAAAAGTTAGGTTGTGATATGAATCGGTAATAAAATTAAAATTGACTAATTTTGGAGTGATTATATTGCAGATTGTTAGTACTTTAAAAGTCACCAATTCTCACTGTTTTATTTTTATATGAGTATATCACAAATATAAGAGTTTAATTGACATATTACCGCGTATAAAATTAGATAAAATAAGATTTTACAAAGAAATAGATTTTGAAATGTTATAACAACATAAAACAAAATTTAAAAGTTGAAAATATCCATACCACCTCAAAAATTAAAGAGCAACGTACAACGAATCCTCACACCCTTTCCACGATTAAACGCTCAAAACTCTAAATCACACTTTCAAACCCATGTCATCCATATCCAATGCGACCTAATTACAACCTACCTACATATACGCAATCCTCATACATATAGCCACATTATACAATATAACAACGGGTATATATATATATATACGTTCAACCCAAACAAACATCTATACGTTTGTCGGCATCATGCAAAAGCCTCGCTCGCGCGCGCACTAGCACGCGATTCAATTCAAATGAGCACGCGCCGGAGTCGGAGATCTTCGCCCCCGATTTTCGCGTTCGCTCTCTTCCGATTCGTAATGGACACGTAACGAGGACTCGCGCCGCGTCGATGCAACCGTATGACGGCAACGCGTGTAGATTCGAGAGTGATTGTCGTCTACGTTCGTGTGTAAATGTGAATCTGTGTGTGTGTGTGTGTGTGTGTGTGTGTGTGTGTGTGTGTGTGTGTGTGTGTGTGTGTGTGTGTGTGTGTGTG
>JAYJLV010000011.1:190954-220213 GCA_036873485.1 Torymus texanus | reverse complement strand
TATATATATATATACACACACACACACACACACACACACACACACACACACACACACACACACACACACACATATACTTGTGCGTATAAAAAAGAAGTAAAGCTTAAAGCTTCGAAAAGGAACATCCTTCCCGCGCATATTTTCTCTCCATTGCGACATCCTGCACTCGAATAGCGTTCGCGCAGATTCTAATCACTCTTCCTCTCTCCCGCGTGTATAACGACACTTATACCCGAAAAACCCACGCGCTGCCGCGCACAAAAACTCTCGGCTATTAAAAATCCTACGCACAATTTTCCGGTACCTTAATATCTACTCGTATATATATATATGTATACTCGTCGTTGCTCACATTTTAAAATACCCATTACACAACACACTCTTCCCAAAACTTTTATTCCTCTTTCACTCCTTATGCATATATATACACACACAGACATTCTCTATACAATATACACGTGAGATAAAGACCATAGCCATATGTGTGTGAGACCACGACGCCCTTGTCTGTCCCTATACAACGCGAGGAATCTCGTCGTTGCATTCTAGACGCCGAAAGAAGAAGAAGAAGAAGAAAAAGCACTGGCTCGTTGGTATATACGCGCGCGCGCTATACGAGCGAAGAGCCGCTATGCGCTAGAGATCCGTTAATTGCGAGAGCGCGCGCCGCGGACGACTTGCCGTGCCGGACGGACGTCTCGTTATGATGCGGTCTATGTTGGTATTGTATATATACGAATGAGAAAGAGGAAGATTTTTTTTATTCGGGGTTCTTTTTTGGTCGAAGTTGGTGCGGGTGGTCGTGATGAGGTTTGTTGACAGAGTTGTTTAGACGTTGACGTGAGGTATTTGAAAGAGGTGATAATAGTGGTTATGTAGAGCGCTTTTTGGAGATTTTAAACGGAGTTAAAGAGTATTATTAAGCATTATATTGTTATATATTAATTTTTGTTTATTTTTCAATGTTATTTACACATGTATACATATTGTTAGCTTTACATAAGTCTCGGTTTCAGTGCTGTGAGAAAGGATGATAAGCTGTTATTACTTAATACACTGCTATATAATAGTAGAGATTTCAAAAGTGCATTTGTTTATTGCGGGCAATCAGGTGAGTGTAGATAGCGCGAAGGGTTTCACCTCCTTCGGTCAGGGAAATTGCCGGTCAGTTTAGTGAAATTACTTTACTTAAACTACTTTACTTAAAGCTTTACTACTTCGCTTTACTACTTTAGTTAAACATTTCGCGGTCTGCGTTGCTTTATTATTCGTGAACGTTATAAAGGAGGTCAAAATTAGCTACACTTTCGACAATAACTAACTAAGCCGACGGTCGTCTATTTGATAAATTAATTTTTCACGCAGTCAATCATTGAAAAGTATACCTATTACGCTTTTTTTACGAATAAATTGAAAAGAAATTCGTTTATACTAAAGCGCATATCAAAAAAGATTTCGACGTCAAGTGATTACAAATACTTGCTATTAAAGTATTGAGTCAGTAAAAAAAATAAGAAAACATTCTTTTTTGCATTTTAAGTATTAATAATTTTAAATTGAGTAAAATTACTGAAGGACGTTCTTTTGTAAATTATTTGAAATATAGATATGAAAAATGGATGTTATCTTCAGTCGTAAATAAACAAGTACGTGATGCATACAACTTAGGTGTAGAATGAATCATCAAAATGCTTAAAAATAGTTTTAATAGTCGTGTAAAACTGTTGACAAAAACGAAAGCGTATATAATGTTTTAAGACACGAATTTAAGTCAAAAGCGGTGAATATTCTCAATGTCACAAAAATATTTTGACAACTGATTAAATATTGCCGACGTGACAAAATTAACAGCTATCAATTACACTCTCTAAAGTTTTAAAGAGGCGTTTATAGAATTATTTTACTTCATATAATTTTCATTTAGGTTACTATTCCATAGTACAAATTATATTTTCTTCTTTCCATTTATATTACAGCTGCACTCGTGATGTAAACCCGTTTCCATTGACACATTCTAAGTATACAAAACCGATTTCCCGTTCATCACATACTTATATACTATACACCCGCTGTCACTCTTTCATCCAACGTCAGCTGATTATCAACAATAAACCTTGCCAGCTGAAAATCTAATCATCTACGTCAACAAACCTGCAACACCTCCCCACCTCACCACATATCTATACATTTCACCTTTCCACAACCTACCTCACACGCATCCAAACATTCTTATCACCCTTCCCCTCTCTCTCTCTCTCTCTCTCACTCTCTTTCTTTCTCCACTTCCAGTTCACTAACCTTCCCATACGTGCATACATCGAACAGAACTTATACACAACGAACGAACGTATGTATACGCGTGTGCACACTCGCAAAATACGCTCGGCCACTCGCCGGTATATAGTATGGCGAGGTAGACGTAGTCGTTTTTCTCGCGCGTCTGCGGGCGAGACCGGGTTACCTCGCTCGACAGGATTCCGCGCAGCGCCATCGGTGTGTCCGCGCGCGCACGCGCGAACGTTTATGACGGATTCCATGGATGCCTTTACTCACGTATATATAGATATATACATATACGGTTTTGCTGTTCAGCGTGATTTCCTTCCTCTCGCCTACTGTGAGCGTACACTTTTTACGATAGGGGAAATCGGAACGCGAAAATTTTATGCGGCACGAAGTGTCGCGCGTGTGTGGTTTGCCTGTGGATGATAATGGTGATGAGCTACTTCGCGTGAGATGAGCTGGATTATGTGTGATTTTAAGATGATGGTGTGGTAGTAATGGTGGTTATGGAAAAAGTTGCGGTGGATATTAGGTGTATATATAGGTAAATGCGTGAGAGAATGTTTATAGAGGAGGAGGAAGTGAAGTTTTGTTGGGAAGCAGGTATATGTTGAGTTGAAGATATATAAAAGGTGAGGTGGTGATATAAGGAAATGAGGTGTAACTTATTTTTGCAGTTTCGAGGTTTTTTTTCTTGTGTGAGATATAAAGAATTGACACGAGACCAGTGTGGTAGGTTTTTTATAAAGTTGGTCTTGGTTTTTGCCCTTATTTTTATACGCGAATTATGAATGCATTTGTAAATTAATGGCGAAGATTAGACAAACTAATTTATCGGATTATATAACAGTTTTCAATACAAGGTTTTACTTAATCGCAGTTCTTTTGAAAACAAGAGAGAAATTAAGATTGATGATAATTTCTTTTATATTGTTTGCACTGTGACTCAATAATCATAGATGCGAAATACTGTCACTGCATCAGTATGTGCAAGAGTGATTTTTTCTTAGAATAACGAATTACGTGTATTTGACACTATAAATACATTACCGGAACTGCTAAAAGTTCAAGGAACGCCAATGACATTGTAAAAATTTGTTATTAATCACTTCGATCATACACTTACTCAACTCGCACACGCGTATAGATTATCAAACTCGATAAAACTCGATCCTCTTCTCGGCAATTTTATAAGTATTTCACAAAATTCAAGTATACATAATTATCCGAAAACGTTATATACAATACATTTTACAAGTCTTACGTCAACCTTGTACACACACGCGCATGTATATACTTATAATTTTGTATATTAAATCCACTATATCCACCTTTATACTCGCACACCTTGACTTTCAAACACCTTTCGCGTTACATAACGATATCCGCGCGTTATAATACTCCATTTTCATAAACGTTCACCACTGTATAAGCGACAGCTAAACAAAAAAAAAAATAAAAATACCACTTCGATCGCGATTATTATACAACGCTCAACTTACCGATTAACTATAACTATATATATATATAACAATCGTCAAAAGTCGTCTCGCGTATACTTGGATCTAACCTAATTAGGTAGCGCTGAATTTCGTATGCCGTGCGTGAAAGCGGCGCGCATCACGAGGCAAAAAAGCGCCGTTTAATTAGGCGGCTGCTGTGCGTTTAAACGCCGCGGAATTTCTTATCGATTCGGAGAAACTAAACGCACACACGTATAGGTGTATATACATATACATACACACATGAGGTTGAATTGTTTTGACGCGCGCGCGGGGAGAAAAATTGGAGCGCGCGAACGTACACGCGGTGTATACGTGCTCCGAAATACAAGTCGGCACGATCCACTTTAAACATAGAAGATGACATTGCGATCACGTCGAGTTCATTATCCCAGTGTGTACCGGTAGCTTGTAAAGGTAATTGATATATGTGCGTTGCGTGTCAGGTTATATGTATATGTATACCCAGGTTAAATATTTTGAAAGCTATATATATGTGTAAAAGTTCGATTATATACAAGTAGCAGTTTCTGCTTCGAATTGGTATAGGATTACTTTTTTTGATGTGTATCGCAATACGATGCGCGCTTATATTATATATTTTGATGTCGGAATCGTCACCTGCGCGCGCTTATGCGAACGGTTACACAACGCGCGCGTGATTAAATGCAACGGAATTTTTAATCGATTCAGCGAAATGCGACTATACGAGTATATATACTATATTTACCTGAGACCACATTGTTTTGAAAGGCGTGTACAGATTATATGTAGGTGAACTTTCGTTCGTTTACTTCCGAGTTTTGTGTTTGTATATAAATGTTCCGAAAAGTCGAAATTCCAGGGAAATTATGACGGATCGTGTATATACACTGGTAAGTGGCAATTAATTACAGAAGATACGTTTATTAATCCCATTTTACGGTCTCGATAAGATAAAACGCAATGACGGTCCTGCGTTCTCCGTATAACTTCCCTCTTAACGCTTTGATAAACCGCGAACAATATACCTACTACGCGAATTGCTTAATTCACACCTACCCTTAATTAAACTTTCCCTTCTCCCTACACCCATACCTCTACCTCTTCATTCTATACATCATAATCTCCAGTAACCCCTAAAAATCACGCTCCTGCTTGTATATACACGTACATATACAACTAACTCTACACGCTCACTGAGCACAGACCTCGCGGTGCTATACAAGAACATCACCGAGAGTCTAATCTAAAATTCTATTCTAATGTGTATCCTCGCTCACTCGCTCTTGCTATATATATATATATACATACTCATTCGTTCGCTCACTCGTTCGCGTTCTGTAACTCGTGCACGCTCGAGAGAGTCGAGCGCGAGCTCGCGCGCGCGCAGGTGCCCCTTTTGCAACGTCGGCGCGCGTGGCTTTCCGGAAGCAGCAGCAGCAGCAACAGCAGTGCGCTCGCGTATAGGGGAAAACGGGAAAAACGTACGTGTGTATGTATGTATATAGTGTACAGCAACAGGTGTGCGCGAGTCCGGGAAATTCTTAGGACGAAGGGGTCGTTTATTAATGTATGTGTCTGTGTGTATATATATGTGCCTTGTTTAGATTCCGCGAGGAAAAGAAATTTTTTGAATGGTAGTTGTGGTGGTGGTGGTGGTAGCGGAGGGATATATAGAAAGAACCGTGCGTTGGCATAAATTAAACAGATCTAGATCAGGGATCGAGATATACATATATACATATATATATATTCGGTTTTATATTTTTTAGTTGGAAACACGAACGGTTGACGACAGTGTGCGTGTGTGTGTATATATAAATAACCGATCCTGCATATAATCCAAACGCGTGTGGGTGTGTGTGTGTGTGTGTGTGTGTGTGTGTGTGTGTGTGTGTGTATATATATATATCGATTCGTGGAACCACTCTTGTAATTTTTGCGGATAACGACCTTGAACGCGATTGAAAAGGTAGCTCGCGTATATATAGGGACAATTATATAGACATTGCCGACGTATATATACATGTACATACGTGTGCGTTCGAGTTTCCGGTGCACAAATTCCTCGCGCGTTCGGATCCGTGATATATATTAAAATTCTCTTCGTCCTATTCCACTCCAAAAAAAAAAAAAAAAAAATCGAGTTGTGAAAGTATTATTATATGCACAGCAAACGATGATCTCAACGTAGCTCTGGCAAAAAGGACGAAAGGATCGGCGCGTGTGCGTGCGCGAACGTTATTACATATATATATATGTGTATATAAACCGGCGAAACACCTACCTAGCAGCGAGTCGACGACGACGAGCCTGACTGGATGATATCCTTCGTTTCTTTCTCCTCTCTCTCTCTCCTTTCCGCGCTCTCTCTCTCTCTCTTCTCTCACACACTCTTCTTCGATTTTTGCTCTCTCTCTGCTCTCTCACACGTCCGTGAACTCCATTGGGTCGCGCGCGCACATTCGGTCACGCACGCACTATATATATATATATATATATATGTATGCACACTATCTCCTTCGACGGTGCGGTATATGGTGTATAAGCTGGTCCTTCGCTGAGGAACTGCTGCTGCACGGTTTCGCGAGCGCGCACTTCTCTTTTGCTCCGCTATCTTGGACGACAACGACGACGCGCTGCAGGCACGCAGGTAACACGGGCGAACGACGACTGCCTGCCCGTAGAGACACACACTCGCCTGCCAGCTACAGCCAATCCTCTTTCTCTCTCTCTCTTTCTACCTTTCTCTCTCTCTCTCTCGCGCTTGCTCCTCTATGCTCGCGAGGAAGAAGTAGGGGGGTAGGGAGGTAGGAGAGGACGACCGGCGGCGCGTTAACACGTCGCGGGGGAGTGGGCAGCAGCAGCAGCGGCCGGCTGCCTGCTGTTGAGCTTATACTCTCTGTCTGTCCTTGTTGCGCGTGCTGGACTACACGCTATGGTGGTATATATAGTAGTGTATATCCACGCGGAGTTGAACGCCACGACTGCTGCTGCGAAGCGATCGACCGAGCGCCGGAGCGAGACGATCGCGAGGTGTGTCTGTATTATCTATGTGTGTGGATATGTATGTGGATATATGTGTGAGAGGTTTCAGGTGAGATAAGTTTGTTTGAATGGTTGATAGGGTGGTATCGAGTATGGATGAGACTGAGAAAGTATAAGGATGAAGGGAGATGAGGAAATGGGAGGGAAAGTTTGAATGAGCTTTTGAAGTTCGAAAGCGTTTTGAGAGGTTCCACGTATACATACCTGGACATATGCACCTGTTGCCGCGAGGGTCATGAGACCGGCGCGGTTGCGACTTTATCGACGCGTCATGCGCGGTTTGGAGAACGCATATAAGATATAAGAGCGCGCTTGGATTATTTAGCGTGTAGATCGTTTTCTGATATAATAAAGGATAATTATTGATAAGGATAATAAAATGATTGGTATATTAGTTATTCGAGTTTAAAATTTTATTTTTTTTTTTGTTGGCGGTCGTCTTTACTTATATGTGTTATTATAAATTCGCAAAAATTTTTTTATTAAATGATTCTATAATAAATATATGGTATTTTTCGGTATTATTTGCAAAGTTTTATAAGTAATAAAATTAAAGGTAAATTTTGTTACGTTTGAAACTTTTGGTAATAAATACTGATTTTAAAAAATAACTAAACAATTTTTTTTATAAATTTCTTATATGAATCTAATTAATAAGGGGGTTTACTCATTAATTAATGAGTGCAACAGTGCATAAAATCGTTTATAAATTATATATATATATATATATATATATATATATATGGGTACAACATTTATAGCACATCTTACAATGTATGCAACAACAAATCTTAAAAACACGGTATGATTAATAAATTTACACTAAAACATAAAATAAAAAAATAATTTAAAAGATGTGGTTTTAGTTTTTTTGAAACGTTTATTTATAAATTTTTCGCAGACTTACAGTTTCTTTTATAATAGCATGAGATGCAGCATATATAATCACATCGCGTTGATGACTTCACGAGACTCGCGGAAGATATAATATTTGTTCTATTATTTTTTTTTTATATATGTCTGAATAAATTCATTTTTCGTACTCACTCTTTTTCTGAACACTCCAGTCTACGTATAGCATTAAAAATCGCTAATTGTATTCACTTCTTTATAAGTTTATAATTATTGGAAGTGATACCATCGGTGTACCAGGGCTAATATCGACATTACCATTTTTTCGTTTTACATGACAGGACTATTAACATTCACGTTAGAGACTTGTATAATTTTTATCGTCATTATATATCACTTCCACATATACACATTTATATTGAAAATATAGTTTTACGCTTTTGTTCGCCGGCTACACGAGTTTTCGTATACTGCCATGCGCACAAGAGTATATGATTTTCTTCCTCATTTTATTTTTTATTTTTTTTTCTCTTTACAAGTGGCATTTGCAGAAGGCAACGATTTTATCCGTCGAAATAAATCGCTAGCAAGCTTTGTATATAGTTTAGCAAACGTTAGTAGCTATAGAAAAAATTGAACACCCGCTCACTCTCGACGCCGCGATATCAAGTAGAAACTATATGCTTTTGCAATTCAATTATATAGGAAATACAAGCGCTTTAATGGTCTACAGCTAATCGATTTTGTCCTTACTATTCATTTGTTAAAATGGAGTTTACGATAACTAATTCTGAAAGTTAATTTTTATCGTTGTTTAGTGCATTCATCATTTTCCGTTGTGAATTTCGTGAAGTAAATTCGAAGATGATTATATATCACGCGTTTAAAAAGTTTCTAAAAGATGCTACGCACGAGTTGAAAATAAAATAGATCAAAATGTGCGCATAATTTTGCACGCAGTGATATATATCTTTTTTATGTCTCGGTCATTTAGTGAAATTTTATTCGTATATGGCCGGTTTTTAAAATACATTTTTACATCATTACAGAACGTTCAGATTGCACCATTATTTACACGTGAGTTATAATTGTAATTTAGTAACGGTGATGTAAGTTGCATTATTGTATATCGTGATTTGTATCGATAAACTTTACGATACATGAAATATTATAGTACACGTGTAAATATACATGAGTCAACAAACGGATCGATCCAATGTGCAACTCAATAAATTAGATCGTTTATAATACACATAGTGACGTCACATTCAAATAATATGAATGGGTAACGTATATATATTTCATATATTTCGTTTATATAGAAAACTAAATAACGCTATCGCATAACAGTTAACAGCCATCGCCTTTTCTCACGCTCATTACAGTGGCATGGTGAAGTATACATTACACGTAAATCATTACATATATAGGTACAGTATTTTTAGGTTTTGGTACAAGATATACACTTTACAAATTTTTTTCTTTTTATTTGTTCAACTTTAAAACATCAAAACAACAATTGTTTCATTATAAATGTATCGTTTTAGGAAGATCACTTTGTCACTGATAATCAACATAATATTTAATTTACATGGAAGCAATAAACAGTGACTAAAATAACGCATATAACTTGTACCTTAAATTAATTCTACAGATTAATTACGGTTGATAATATAAAACAATTATTAATAACAATTAGGGCGACTAGGGAATAGTATAAAGTGTATCTTAATTATTCTACTTGTGTTAATGTTTCCTTTTAATTTTTTTTTTTTCAATCCACCAATAAGAGAGCGCATTGAATAATTTTGATTACAATCATTGAAGTGTTTTTCAACATCTGTGATGAAAAATTGATGTGTCCTAATAAAAGTATTTGTGTTACAAAAAAATTCATTAAAAATAGCACTTTGTTTCGGTCATTTAAAAAAATGACATTCAAACATAAAATTCCTTTGTCTAAAGTTCTATTGTTGAATAGTAATGTTACCTGAAATCATTTGGAAAAAATCTATATAAAAGTTTATTAAAATTTATTTTTCACTTGTTTTCTGCATTCCCTGTACTTCATTAGTTGTCTGTGTACAACTATTTTGTTATACAAAAGCAGAAAATGCACTGATTTGTCACAAAGAGAGGCTATGAGTATCATTTGTTATGTTGTATTCCACTTGTTAGAACAGATTGTCTACTGAAGCAGAGCCGTAACATCCCAAATTTTAATCATTCGATCTTGTCCCACTGTTAATAACCTTCTTCTAGGACCATCAAGATCCATGTAAACAATGCTATGTTTAGCATCATGAAATGATGCTAATGATGTTTGGCTGTAACAAAAAGAAATTTTATTACAAGAGTCTATAGATAATATTCCTTGCAACATTATTATAATTAATAAATACATACTTGGCAGCTTTCAATTGGATATGGCAAGGATCACATACTCGTACTTCAAATTCAAAACCCATTGAAGGAATGGGAATTCTCTGTGCTGTACAGCGAGCACACAGTGCTTGACCACAATGACGGCAATGGTGTTGTCTCAAACCTAATTGACGTTGGTCCATCATGGCTTTGATGTTCCAGAAAAATGGTCGACCACAAGCCTGTAATAATAATAAGATGATTGAAATAAAATGATTTCAATTGGTTTAAATGAAAACTCATTAACTCTTACTTGGCATGTGTTTGATTCAACCCAATTTGCTGTTTCTTTTCTATTAGCTGACATATCCCAACAAACAATAACTCCATCCTCACCTCCAGAAAATAGGACACGTTCTGGGCCTGCATAGCACAAGGCTGTCACCTTATTACTAGTGTAATAAAAATTATGAGTAAATAGTAAACTATTTTTGTTTTTGAAATTTATAAAATTATCTTTATTATGATATAACTTACTGATGACCCTGTAACTCATAGGCAGTTCCTTGACGACCACCAATATCCCACACAATTATACTTTGGTCAAAACTACCAGAAAACAATAATTGCTTTTCACAATCCCAAGCTAGTGATCTAATGCTTCCAGTGTGAGTTTTCAATGTAGTTACATAACTACAACCACTGTTATCAAGTTTTAACATTTGTATTTGTCCTGAATAGTCTCCAACAAATGCATATTTCGATTGGGAATCAAATCTTTAATATTATTAAGGAATTAATATTTTTTTAAATATTTTACAAATATTTTAAAATTTATAATTTAAAATGGAATAGCCAAAAATTTTGATTATCTTGTATGTTTTTAAAAAGGATACTGTAGGGCTGTGTACCAAGCATCTGTTTGGTAGGTTCCAATTTTGTGACCAGTTTCAGTACTGTGATATTGAAAAATCTTGTCTCTTCCAATACTGAGAATCCATTCACAACCCAATGCAAATACAACACCTGTGACGCGTGCTTGATGAGCAATATACTCACGAATTGGTGTCATTCGATTATAATCACTCTCTAATATGAATTCCTATAATTCAGAAAAGCATTCTAAAAAAACTGCAAAGTATGTTAAATTATACAATTTTTTATATTACATACATTGATACTGCCATTGTCAAGTCCAACAAACAACTGTCTTGTTTCAGGACAAAAGTCCATAGACGTCGCAGCTGCTACCATGTATTGACAAACACTTGGCCAATATTGGCCTGAATCGCGTTTTAACCATACTCTGACAGTCCTGAAATTACCAATTTAATATTAAAAATTATAGTCCATTGATATAATATTCTGATATAAGAATTACTAGCTTATAAGAACATTATGTGAAATGAGATAAGAAACAAGGTATGATGCATCTTGGAGAATTTAAGATAAGGAAAACAGATGATTTAGTCATTTTCAAAACACTCCTTATTATTTCATAATAAAAAGAAACTTGTTTCGTAATAACAACATACAGCTGTGCTCACCATATAATGCAATAAATGTAATTTGGAAAGAAAAGTAAAAAAAAATTCAATCAAATTAACTATAAATAGCATGGAAAACGAATTTCACTTAAAAACACAAGCCAGTGATGCATACAAATAACCATCATAACAAAGAAGTTATGACTCCGGCATAATGCGAATCCTTGACAATGGAGTCGACTCCGAGTGACCTTACGCGTCGTATACCGACATCGTCGGATTAAACAAATTAATAGGCTTATACAAAAGCCGAACACCGCCGCGCGAAATCGCATACAAAGCCCCCCAAACATGTCTCCCCTGCACACGTATGCATCATATCAGCGTGGTTCCGTCGTCGTCGTCGTTGACGCTATCTCAATCGTAAGTACCTGTCGTCGCATACACTGATGACGCCATCCACCCGGGGTATAATAACGGCGGCATTCACATCGTCGTTGCAGCCCTCGAGTTTCGACAGGAGTATCGGCTTCCTGTTGCTGCTGAACTTGTCCTGGTTGATCCCGGGCGCGGGCTTGATCTCGGCCGCCATGGTTTGCGCGGACTACCCGTTCGCTCCACTACCTGCTGCTATTGCTACTGCTCGTCGTCTTCAGCTGCCACCACCTCCTCGTCGTCGTCGTCGTCGGCATTAACTCAAAATCGTCATTTGACAGTTGTCTGGCTTCTTCGCGGCAACGACGCGTCTCTCTCTCTCTGTGTCTATCTTATTGGGAAGAGTAGCACACTCCGTGACTCTCTATCCGTCTCTGCTCCGGGTATATACAGTATATATATTTATGTATGTGTGCCTTATAGTGCGACTGTTGTGCGTGAATCGCGCTGCTGGGCTCACAGTACTCACAGTAGGGCGAACTGAGAGAAAGAGAGAGAGAGAGGGATGCACACACCACGTGAGATCTCTCGCGGATTTATAATATACGCCCGTTTTCGAGAACACGGCGCGGGCGGATCGGTGTGTGAGCTGTGAGCTCTGCTGCGCAGGCCGTAGGGGTATAAGCGCACGTCTGCGGTCGGTTCGCCTTGTGTGCGATGGTGTGCAGTGACGTCGACAATAATATATATAAGGCGGCCAAAGTGAGTGGCTCGACCCGCGCTCTACTACTTATTCCGAACTCCGCGGTGATGTCTGCGTTTGCTCGATCGATAAGTGATGCTTTTTTTGCGCGGAAGATTTTTTTACTGGAAAGTCGTTAAATAACTGATGATTGAGCAGATAATAGATTCTGAGAATATAGTTTTTTAATTGGTACCCTCGAGGTTTACCGTTGTTAATTAAAAAACACTTAATTTAATAGTGTTATTTAAAATTCGCTTTAACATAAGCTTTAAATGGACTAGATTAAAAAAGGCGAGCTTCGTAGGTTGTTTTTTTTTTCAAGACTGTACTTTTTGACACGTAAGCAAGATTAATATGACGTTTTTCACATGTTCCGTTATGAAAAGGAGTTTCGGAGTCGGAGGGAGAGGTGACTTTTTTACCCACTCAGCTGTTTCGAACATCTGTGTCAAATGTAAACTAGCCAAAGGTAGCGCTCCGTATACGCCTCCGCCTCTTTAATTACATTCATTTAATCGGTCAGCCCCTTTAAACTTTCGATATTCAGCCAACCGGTCCTTCCATGAATTCGCACTCGTGCTTCGTTAATTTTTTTATTTTGAGTTTTTCCAAAGAGCTGTTGCTGTATAAAACGTAGTCCTATGCGACCATTTTTATACGAACATAACCTAAAATGTGATAACGAAAAGCCGTCCTAATCTAATCGAAGAGATTTTCTACTAATTATTATTATCTATTGGAATGACGTGACAACGGATAGTTTAGCGATTAGATTACCAAAATGTCCGCGAATGCGTCGATTTCTGGAATCAAGGTATGACGTTTATTTCAATCTATTTTTGCATTGTTTATTTATAGTTTTATAACGATTTGTTTATTTCATTGTACAGAGCGAAGGTGATTCTGAAGACGATTTAAAGAGACAAGGATCATTTAGGAAATTGCTACCAGTCAATAGTAATGGTGATTCACAACTTAGCACTGCTGTTAAAATGATAGATCGGCCAAATGCCTCTCAAAATACTAAAGAATATGCTGTATATTTGCAAGAATATAACATTCTTGCAGAATAGTAAGTTCTTAACATATCTTTAGTAGCTTTTTATTTTATTATGCACTCACATATGTATACTATTTTTTAAGCAACATGTTGCGCAGTCAAGATTTAAGAGGAATTTACGTTATACCATCTGCACAAAATTCTTTTCGTAAATATCTTTTTAATTTTTGTCTCAAAAATTTTCACATAAATTGTACTAAAATGAAATATGTTTTTAGTTTGGTTTGGAGTACAATTTATACGTCAGGGAATATACCAAGGAGGCGTTTTTAGGTTCACAATAACCTTGCCTCAAAATTTTCCTGATGGAAAGTGTCCAGTATGTATTTCTATTCTTTTATATATATTGTATACATAGATAATAGATTATTAAGTGCAAAAAATTAACTTTTTTAGAATGTAGTCTTTCAAACTAAAGTGTTCCATCCATTAATTAATTACGTAACAGGAGAACTTAATACTACCTGGGGTTTTTCAGAGTGGAAACGAAGTAATAGAATATGGCAGCTAGTGCAATATATAACAAAAATATTTACCAAGCTTGATACCAAAATGACTGCAGTTAATGAGGAGGCTTCTTCACTGTAAAATAATTTTTACTAAATTATTCTTATTATTATTATTATGTCATCTTATGTTTAATTAAATTAATGCATTTTACATTTTAGTTTAGAAAACAATTTTGAAAGTTTTAAAGAACAAGCTAAAAAATGTGTAAAAGATAGTTTGAGTGTAGTTTATGATCCTGCTACAACAGATGATCCACATTATATTACATTTAGTCCATATGATAATGATCTACATGAACCTGTCAAGCAAGAAATTTATAAACCAAAGGTAATTAATTAATTTTTAGAAAACAAATTTTATCTAAATACTTATTAATTTCTGTTGTATGAAAAACAGGATGAAGGTGAAAATAAACCCACAGGATATTCGTGGGTGCATCCAGGCTCTCTGCAGCCTTTTTCTAAGCCAGAAGCAAGATAGCAAACAATCAACAGCCTTTTGCGCATTTGAATATAAACTAGGGTCGACGGTCGTTTTGTATTTTGTACTTTGCTTGATGCTTGCACAATGAAAAGAAGGTGGAGAAAGAGGAGCGCGATCCTAACTATTTTTCTACTATAAGAGAAAACGTAAACGCAAAGTATTCTAATGAATTTATATATTGTGATTTGTACTACGGAGATTTTGCCGACTGACGTAAAATTACTTTTGTTATAAAACTATTAATACTCATTACTAATACGATGGAATGAGCCAACGTTTTGTCCTACTGCGATCAATTAATCGCTATTAGCGATCTAAAAACGTAATTTAATAAGGACAGCTTTAAACTGGTGATAATATTGCGCTGGTAAAAATGTTAAAACAGTTTAGGTTAAATTTTACGTTAATGAAAATTGTTATTCTTGTATAAAAACTACGTAGAAGATTGTTATGCATTGAACAAAATAATTATTTAGTTACATCTAATAATTTTACATTAAGCAGAGTAATTATTGAAAACGTTTACTTCAATTGTTTTTCATTAAAGTTAAGAAAAAGTAATTTTATACATGATGAATTATTTTATTATATATCTATAAGTGCAATAAATAAAAAAGGAAGGTGGAGTTAAATAAGTATTCGCGTTTTTCACGATATCAAAACTTTTGCCGCTAAAAAATTTTGCGCATGGTTTGCGCGTGTCAATTTTGATCGAAACATAAAGAACTTGAAAATCGCATTGTTCGCTTAAAAAGTAACATTAACTGTTTTGTGCCTAAAAATATATATGTTATTATTTTAACATTTGTAAACTATTAATAAATCATTACATAAAAAATTTTTACCATTATTAATTATACTGTGTACTCGTTTGAATAATCCAAATATCCTATAATCAATGTATCTTCAATCAGAAATAATAACTACAAAGATTATTGTTTTAATAAATTAATACTTAAAATAATTTTTATTTTCTTAACATGAAATGGTAATGAAGTTTTGGTCATTTCTAAAATTAAACATTGTTTTCTTAACGATGAAAACGGTAAACAAGTACTTACGCTTCTCACTTCCAAATTTCATAGTCAAATAAAATATCTTTGACTCAATGACGTCTACTATCTACAACAACGACCGGGAGGTGCTGCCCCCTACGTGTCAAACAACAGTGGCATCCACGGCGCCCGGTGCGGTGACTTCGTCATCTGCGTCGTTTTGTGTCTCGCGCGGCTCCCGCATAGCGTACGCTAATTGATCGTGTGTGACTTGATTTCGATTGCATGCGCGATTTGCAGTCGGCAAAGGTATACACAGTGGGCGCGGATTTCGTCTGTTTTGTTTGGTAATTCTCGAGCTTTTGAGGAGTGGTAAAGCTGGAGATTAGGCGGAAAGCTTCGCTGACGTAGTGCTGGTTGTTCTAAGATTGCGTTGCATCGGCCTTTGCCAGTTTTGAGGTTACTTGAGGGTGCATCGAACCTTTTTTTTATGTTGCGAGTGTTTACCGCAGTAGACGATCGTTCGATAAAGTCTTTATTGGCAATTGTTTGTTTATTGTGAGCGCATGTACGGATTGAGTGTTTGGTTTTGTTTGGAATAGTATGGAAATTGCTCCAAATATTCGTGGGTGGATGGAGGCAGAATCACAAAACAAAATAGATATGAGTAGTGAAATATCAGAGGTATTTAAGATTTTCTAAGGAGATATTTTCTTTCTTACAGATAAGCCGCCACATTGGAGATGCAAACAATCAAGTGTGTAGTTGTAGGAGATGGTGCGGTAGGTAAAACCTGCCTGCTAATCTCCTACACTACCAACAAATTCCCCTCTGAATATGTGCCCACTGTGTTTGACAACTATGCTGTCACTGTTATGATAGGAGGAGATCCTTACACTTTGGGATTGTTTGATACTGCTGGTAAGATATTATTCTACAAATAATAATAATACTGCAATAAAATAAACTGATTTGCAGTACATCACAATAAATTATATTATTTATGTAAACAATATTTATGGGATAATTATTGATTTTGTTACCTTATAAAATATTAAAATTTAAATTATTGATCAATGCTTGAACTTTATAAATAATTGATATTTGTTTAGATAATAACTATTTTGAATTATTTGCAGGTCAGGAAGATTATGACCGACTACGTCCATTGAGTTATCCACAAACAGATGTGTTTTTAGTCTGCTTTTCAGTTGTGTCACCTTCATCATTTGAAAATGTAAAAGAAAAGGTAACTGAGCTTCATTAATTTTATATAAAGTTTAATTCTTTTTTGACAGTTATGTTATTCAACTATGAATTATTGTTAGTGGGTACCAGAGATTACGCATCATTGTCAAAGGACTCCCTTTTTATTAGTAGGAACTCAAATTGACTTGAGAGATGATGTTGCTACTATTGAGAAGCTAGCAAAAAACAAACAAAAGCCTATATCAGTTGAGCAAGGTGAAAAGCTTGCAAAAGAACTTAAGGCTGTTAAATATGTTGAATGCAGTGCTTTAACTCAGGTAGGCCATAATAAAATAAAATTAATAAATTATTAGACTAAAGAAGAAAGTATTTTAAGTATCTTTTAAAAATTTTAGAAAGGACTAAAGAACGTTTTTGATGAAGCGATTTTAGCTGCATTGGAGCCACCAGAACCTCCAAAGGGTAGAAAGTGTTTTATTCTGTAAAATGCACTAGTCGTTTTTTTCAGCCAGTCATGCGTGAATAGGTGCGTACTTGGTTTTAAAAATAATTTTAATATTTTATTTTGGATGAAACTACAATTAATTTAATAAATTAGTTCAATTACTTATTATATGAAATATTTTATAGGAGCGCACTTGGAGCCGCTGTTTTCGACGCCACAACAGCATTTGTCACTTGCGCGGCTAATTTAATCAATGATTACGACATCGACGACAGACACATTCCGTAATTTTGAAAAGTTAGTAGAAGTTTTCGAGATTTATTAAGCTCATAGTTCGATGGATCGTTCGGTCGTCGATTTTTATCGAATTTCCATATAAACTTCAGGTATACATATACTCATTCATAAACATAAAAGCGTGATTCTCATCTTTCGATAAAGTCTACCAAGTATACACCAAGAATCACAAGCAAATTTTCTGGGACCGTATATATACTTCTTTCTTGCATTTGGTGAAGATATAAACAAAACACTTCACCAGCACAATGGACTGATTTATTAAAGTGATAGAATATAGTTATCTGCAAATTGCGGTAACGAATAATTAGAACTGCGCGATGTCAGGTAGAAGAACGATTAAGATCATAGTGTCGTCAGCGTTTCGGTAATATTAGCTCTTAGCCATTATTGAGATTTTATTTATGAAAGTCTTTAGACAGTATTCAATCATGTATTTCGCTTAGTTGTCAAGGAAATTTTTATTTGATCAAGGGGAGTTTATTATATTTGTTGATATATACATATATATCAATGCAATGCCTGATTTTTTTCGATATTATATATTTAACAGGAATTAGGATTTATTTGTATAGCCCGTATACGGCACTGTTATGTAACGGATATTCTTAAATAAACATTAAATTACATTTGTACTCTATTTGCATTCAAACTAATTTATTTATACCAGAAGGCTTCTTAAAATTCATCAAAGCACCATTCCATCATACCCTTTTTAAAAATGATTGTGCATGACTAAAAATAAAATAAGTGAAAATACATTGCTATGTATTTATGGTATATCAAAATAAATCTATTAGTTTTTTTTATAACTTATTTTTTTTATGTATTAAGAATTGTCTGAGTACTCGAACGCTGACTTGGAAGAAGCCTATATTACCGATTGTAGCTCATAATATTTTACTTGAAAATGACAATTTTATTATACAAATAATCGGCATTTAATTAGATAATTATTGTTTGAATAAAAGTGTAATTTAAAAGCCACAAACATCCTTGAGGCAATTAAATTTATACTTATTGGTTTTTTAATAAAGCTTGTTACCTAAATAATAGTAACAACGAGTTTAAATCGGTTTTAGTGTATGTAGATTTGCTAATTTATCGATAACTGCGAAAAATATCGTTTTGAAGTCGTCTAGATGATTTCCGTGCTTGTCGTTGAATATGCTGTTGTATGTTTATAAAAGTCACAATGAAAAATACTTTTGTGACCACTGATAAAATAATATAATATATTAGTTACGGGAAGAATTGAAGTATATAAAACTACTTGTTGTAATCTCATTGGTTTTGCTACTCAGGTAACCAACCAATTTAATAAAAACTTATAAGGAATAATAATATCACATGTAAGATGTAAGATTATAAATTCTACAAATAATTAAATGTACACAACATGGTGTGATAAAAATCTTGTTAAAAAACTGTTAAAAATGGGAAAAAAATATTAACAGATACCACATTTAAAACCAGAACAAGATTAGAAATCACTTATCAATATTATCACAATTATTGGCAGTATCCAGAATAATGTAAGTCAATTTTTGTTTTATTTTCGTCATTTACATAGCATGAAAGAATAATTTTATTTTTATTAATCAAGTTTGGATGAATTTGTATCACCATAGGAACAAATTCTTAGCGATAATTAATCAATTCACGAGTTTATTTGAAATATTATAGCAATATAAATCATGCTTACTTTACTTTCTGTTCTGGGATGTATCTGACTTTCAAAATCGTCTTCCTGGTACTTTTCCTTCCATTTTAAAAGATGCATACCATAATTACGCAAACATAATTGCTGAAAAAACATATGATTGGTTAAAAAGACGAATGCTCGCTATGCTCTTGCATGTAGCCTACTTGAATTTCGCGGATTAGTTTGTTTAGAAATTATCATAATTTTAATATATTATTTAAAATTATATTGATTATAACTTTTTTGAATAACTATTATTTTCGAATATCGTTAATAATTACATTCATTTAATTCTCAAACTTATTAAATTTATTAATTTTAAATAATAAAAATATTATTAATTTATAAATTTGTTCTAGTAAAACTTTAAGGATTGTGTTTCCGTAACATAATATAAGTAAAAAGAAAATGAATCAAGGAAAATCAAATATCATTAAAAATGTATAATTGTAAGAAGTTTCATAATAATAATTATTGTTGAAGTTGATACGAGGAGAGCGGAGCAGGTAGGTACGAATTAAAATGACTCAGTAAAACTCACTGGTAGTAAACAAAATGTGTGGACGTTTATTGTCTTTTACTTTTATAATGAAACATCTAGAGCTTTGGTCTCGAAGCAAGTTACAAAATTATGAGAAACAAAGATTATAGGCGCCGCGACCACGAGAAATAGCATTGCGTTGCGTATAAAGTTGGTGACGAACGGGCGTCCGGCTTCGGCTAGTGCTCCTATTCGAAGAAAGATTGCACCGAAGCGCCACTTAAGCGAGACCCACTGTTTGGAAAGGAGGGCGGGACACCTGACGTACAGACTGACAATATTGCCATACGCGCAATTTAAAGCCCTGCATGCGTAAACAATTATTGATTATACTTCACCGATAAAAAGCCATTTAAGAAATTTCAAATCCATCCAACTACAATAAAATTCAAATATTCCAAAAATACACCTTGTGCGATAGAAATCAAATACGATTTTAAATCTCCACAGAACTCCAATATGCAGGCTTCTGTATATATATACGAAAACCATAACTCAACGTTATATGATTCAAAATTAGTCTCGGCCGTACGCACTAAACCCCAAATCCTCCGCAAACCCTTTTCCGCAACCTCACCGCAGCTACCTACTTTTCACTCTTTTCTCCCCTCGACCACTGTGCAGCAAGCAACATTGTCCTAGTCACCTCAAAGTGGGTCTCTTAACAAAAGAAAGAGAAACCTCAGCTACCAAAGAGAGAGAGAGAGAGGGGGGAAGATGCTACGTTGAGATATCACCTAGTGCCCGCAATAAACGGTTTCCCGCGTCGCACGCGCGCGCGCGTGCATTCGTTTCTCGTTTCTCGTTTTTCCCGGGAGGTCTCTTTCATAATAATAGCCCGCGGGGTTTATACAAAAGGAAGACGAGCTCGTGATCCGGTCAACAGCAGCTCGAATCGATCATCCGACTTATATACACGTAGAGTCGCGCAGTCTGCGGGTGACGACTCCTTATACTCTTCTCCGAATTTTCAGGGACTGGTGCGTAGCTGTACCAGGGCTTGCGCTCAGTATGGGGGGAAGTCGATTTCACCTTTTCTGATTCACACGATGCGCATTGGAGAGAATATATATATATATAGATAGATGTCCTGTGGAGTTGACGCGGGCGCGATTTTTATTTGTGGAGTGTGTGTGGAGGTATATTGTATTGTAGTGCGATCTATATATTTTTTGTCGATTTATTATGTCGATGGGTGCGTGAGGTAAGCGTGCGAGGGGCATAAGTGTTTGATCGTAGATTAAGAGAGGAGACGAGTCTTTTTAGTCGATTTTCAAAATGAGGGCTTGAGTGGATAATTTTGGTCGACGGGGGCGTAAGTAAAATTGATTTATTTTGTGGTTCTTGAAAGTTTTGTGTGGCCTAAGAGATATGGTTTTCTTTTGTCGAGACTTTTGTGCTTATAAGTATCGTTTTTGTATAATGAGTGTAAACATCTGCTTGTGAGAACAATTGGAACTTTTGTAGCTGCGTAGCTTTATGGCATCAATGTATATTAAAATTTACGCGGTCGATCCTCAAGCTTCTTCTATACTTGCCTTCGGAGCGCTCTCGTGCTCCCTAACATTATTGAAAAATTTTATCACGAAATTAGTTAATAATAATCAGTATAAGAATAAAACAATATTTTAATCGGCTATAATTAATCAAACTATTACGTAAAATTTAAATCCTAAATAAAATACTTAAATAACTCCGAATTCAGTTATAAAATGAACGTAACATTTGATATTTCAATATAAATGTAAAACAAAAAAACCTTATTAAACAAAAATCTCAACGATTATTATTTAAAAAAATAAAAAAAATAACAAACTCTCATTATAATAAATAACAATTCTTAAAAACCTCAATAATCAATAACTTTTCTTTCCTAAACTCTCTATAAAACACTCTCCCTGTCGCCCGGCCATTCCTCCAATTACTTACACTTACGTACACACACACACACCCATAGGCTCTTACCCTCGCACGAAAAACTCCCCCGCAGCTATATATACTAATTCGTGTATACACGCATAGCCGGGTCGTTACGTGATTTGCCGTAAGGCTTCTATATTCGTGGGGGCGACCCGCCTTACCATGGCCGCGCCTCGCCAATCGCTCGTCTTGCGCGTATATATACGCACACGTTTTATTTATCGCGCGCGCGCTGCTCTCGCCTTTCTCTCCTTCCTTTCGTCGATATATTTTCGGCCGCGTATAAACTTCCGTCCCAGGCATGCCGCGTTTGAAGATTGGTGTATGTGTATACGTAATTAGACGTAAGTGGTTTGAGTCGAAGACGACGACGATGATGATGATGATGATGCGAGAGCACGACATTTCGTCGGTGCTTTTGATGAGCAGAGGATAGCGTGTGCGTGGCTTTTTTTTGGGTGGGTGTTCTGGTGTTGGGAGGAAAGGCTTTTCTTTTATCGGAGGAAATGGATTAGTGTGTTGGGTGATGTAAATATTAGGTTCTGGGTATTACGTGATCTGGGTTCTTTTCATCTGTGTTAATTAGGAAAATTATATGATTGAATCGTGTAAATATTTTATATATAGGTGTATTTTAGGGAATTATATTTCGAAAATGGTTGACACTGAATGAGAAAATATAATAAAGGAAGCGTTGAGTAGTGTTTGGAATATTTTGTTATAATGGTTTTGTGTATTACTTTTTGCATGCTGCCTTTGACATTTTATTGAACAGATTACATTATATAAATTTATTGAGTAAATAAAAAAAAACAAATTGACGACTGTCTTAGTACCGATGATATAGAAGGTTGCATAAACAGAGAAGTGTGATATTGTAAACAAATAGATGTTGGCAATATAGGTATATACGGTAGAGACCCTGTAACAATTTTAGATATAAACAAATAAATATATAGATTGTATAAGATTTATTAAAAATTTTAAACTCCAAACCTTGTCCTTGACATTTTTCGAACTGTTTTCTCGAAATCTCGAGAAATTAAATGATTTTTGAAAGCTTAATTCATATATTTTCAATAATCGCAGTTATAATGATAAAAAAGGTTAAAATTAAGTAAGAGGGTGCCCCAAGTACGGCACGATTGGCACACTCAATGCAGTATCAATTAAGGTGATCTTATATTATGTTGGAATATAAGATTGAATTTTTTAAATAGAAAATTTCGAAGACCAAAAAGAATAAAGTATTATTGTATCGAAGTAATACCTACACTATGAATGCACATTATTTTTTAAAATATGGGCAAAAATAGAAAATTTGTAGATCCATTTTTGGTACTACCATTTTTTCTGTTTTTATTATCGTGATATTTCTAAGATAAAAATATACAGTGATGCTTATTTGCAATTAGCTATTAATGGCTTTTAAGATGAAAAATCTGTTAATAATTTTGCAGTAAAGGACGGTATAACGAGCTATAGTTTACATATAGAAGTCTTCATCTTCTTTCTTCGAACAGCAGTGGTAAGAAAATAAGTCGAGAGGGTAGCACATCGATGCTCTAGGGCGATTGAAATCTGAAAATCTCCCACATTTTTCGCTCGCAATTTATAATAAGCTGTTAATCAGATACCAATTTTGTTTAGAGTTCAAGATTGATCTTTTTTAATAAACGCAGATTTGTCCTTTCCAAATTTTTGACATAATTTAGTTATAATCCATGATATTGCAGTATTGTTAACTAAAATTTTCGACAAACCCACCACAAAATAATGTATTGTGTATTTTGTTTTGAAACCAATAATATCATAATAGAATATTAATGATTTATTCTTTAAAGAACACAATAAATTTCATTAATGCAATTTAAAATATAATTTACAGTATCTGTTTAAAGTTATAGAGTATTCATATATCGTCGCTTATCTCTACTGTCCTAAGATCTACACTGATCTTCTTTATATATACAATATATTATAGCCGTTAAAACTTGCTTAAATATGAATGGAAAATAAATTTATTAAACGATTGATAGAAAATTCATTCTCATTGAACATCTCATAACTAATACATCAGATATTAAACTTCTCTTTATTATCGATCTACTTCTCTTATACTATATACATTTACAATATACATACTCCGTTTTACAAACTAATAGAATATAATATTATATATTCATAGAGAATTACATTCTTATTGAAAAAATTTACAAAAAAAGCCTCTACTCAAACTTTTCCCTTCATAAACCCTCCCACCATTTCCCCTTCCAATGCGACAACCCTACTAGCAGAAAAATCACCACCCTATTCCTACATATATATATACACCAGCCTACAGCAGACCCTCCACACGCACAAATACACACCTCTGCGAAATGAAGAAAGGCAATCACAGAGAGCCAACTTCTCTCTCTCTCTCTCTCTCTCTCTCTCCAATCGACGCTCGCTCTTCCGCCGTTCGTTTCAATCAGCCTCTCCCGCATCAGCGGCCTTTTCCCGATCTCTACCTCCCGTGTAATGACACACGCGCTCGCAATTTCCTGTCCGTGAGCGCGCCGCGCCACGCGGACATGTTTTCGCGTCGGTGATGTTACATGGAGACAGATGTATATATACATACGTATACTGCTGCCTCTACTGCTGCTGCTGCTGCTGCTGCTGTGGAGCTCAATGGCGATTAGCGATAATGCGAGGAGGGACACGGATGTAGGTATATATACGAGCGTATAGAGTAAGGGTTATTCTCAATGAAGCTGGAAGCGATGGAGGTGGGTTCATTCACGATGCTGTTTCTGCGCGCGCGCGTGTGTGTAAGAGAGAGAGAGAGAAAGAGAGAGAGAGAGAGAGTTGCAGCGGTTGATTTTTTGTCGGCTTCTTTTGATTTTCATCGCGCCGGCGCGTGAGATGCGTGCGGTTCTGTAGCTATATATGTCTATTAAAAAGTTACATTGATGCTGCTTTATTGAATGTATAATATGCTTATACGGTTGTTCAATAATTTCTAATCGTATATGTTTCTAATAAGTAATGGCGGATGTTTATTAAAGGCTTGAAAAGGTTTTTGTAAAAATTGCAATGTGTGTGTGTGTGTGTATATATATATATACACACACACACACACACACACTTGTGTACATACGTTCTCAATAATATTTTCCGTTACTCGCAAATAGGAAACGTATACATATAAAAGTAATTTTTAAACGCATCACTGGGTAAAAATAAATTACTGAGAGGAAAAGTCCCGAAAAATCAAGCTCAAAGCATTTGATATCCCTCACCGTCCATAATCACTCTTATATACTATATCCGCGTTCATTCAACCCCTCGAAATGAATTCACTGCCTTTACGCCTTTCCTTCAACAAATATACCCCTTTCCCCCCTCTCTCTCTATCTCTTTTCTGTATTCCCTCATCCTACATATACCCTCCTCTCGAATAACTCCGCGTCTTCCGCTGACACACACCTCTCTCTCTCTCTCTCTCTCTTTCTTCCTCTCAATACGATCACGATCCCGTCTAATTGAAGTAACCACAAGGCTCTCGTCGCCGCGCGCGCATCAGCAGAGAGAGAGACACGCGTGCGGCAATCTCACAGCAAATGACCGTCTCTTTCTCTCTCTCTCTCTCTCTCTCTCAGCTTCTTCGTCTTCCGTTCGCACGTGCCGCGCGAGAAAAAGGAAAACTTTGTCATTATTGCTTGCGCGCGAGCACGAGCCCGTACACTATACAGCTGAATCGATCTCTCTCTCTCTCTCTTCTGTCTGTGTACTACTACTCTGTTGCGGTTTAATTGCAAAGCGACCCTCGCCCGAACACGTGTACACATACACATACGGTGGCCGGATGGAGGAGTCGAGAGCGCGGACGAATAAATAAATCGGGCGCGCGTCTGTCGTAAATCGTCGAGTGGCGCGTGCTCACACACACACACACACACACACGTGTTGTATAGAAGAGTGTATGTGTAGGAGAGAGAGAGAGAGAGAGAGAGAGAGAGAGAGAGAGAGAGAGAGAGCGAGAGAGAGAGAGAGAGGGAGAGAGTTTGGCTGATTTGGAGGCAGGGAGTGTGGATTGAGATTTGTGGGGACGGAGAAATGGCGTAGATTTTTATGCATTGGTGTATGGAAAATGTCGTGTGCTGGAATTGATCTTTCAAAGTAATTATAACACTGTGAAAACAGTCTAGTAATAAAAAGGTTTTCGTAATAAATTCGGTATGGTAAAATAAAATTATTATTTAATGTATATATGAGTATTTATAAGAGTTAAAGTTTGTCAATTGAAAAAATGTAAAGCATTATGTATACAAAATTTACTCCATATCTGTAATTCGACATGATTAATCCGATATAATTAATTTTAGATATTATCTGTACACCCATAATAAGTTCTTGAGCGTATCAGAATAATCAGTCTATAAATTATAATTCGTACACTATTTCGTTATAATCACCTATAAATATCAGTCTAAATTATTGTACCGCATCAGTGATCTATATTTTCAAAATTTCTCTACAACCACTTAAGTAAATTCATAAATAATATTAGCCGTACCAACACTAATTCCAAAAATTACCATAAAAGCGTGTCAAAACAGCATAAACATTTTCTCCGACTTCCACGATCATCTTCGTTCAAAAATTTAACATCCACCAAGGGACACGAAATCTCTTTTCTGATATTCAAATCTCACACTATATTCTTCTTTTCAAATAACGCACGCAACCACTCGCGTTCCTCTGCGATATCGTCGAAAATTTATTAACGCCATTTCGCCCCTTTTAATATACAATAAACCATCCAAGCTAAGTTTACATCAACCCGATAAAAAAAAAAGTAAAACCATATTCATTCCCCTTCTTCTCGCGCATCATTTCCATTTCCACTGACAAAGCAATTCCCGAAAAGACGCTACCATTTGCGCGCTCTTGGTCTCTCGCCGCGGGCGACTAAAAATCTCGCGATTCCTATCTCTCACCCCGCAGCTCGCGCCATTACTCAAAGCGCGTGGGATGCCCGCGTAAAAATGACTTGTGTCAACGATCCGCGTATGCGTGCGGGAGGGCCAGTGGCTGCGGGTGGGCCCTGTACTGGGTACTATACGATGTGCCGTGAGGTTTTAGTTGTTTTTTTTATTGGAAGGAATAGGGGCCTGATGGAAAAAACGTACGGTGTGAGGTTTATATTGTAGGAGTCGAGTTGTGGGAGGTTACGTGAATTTGTGAGTGTTTTGGTATGGGTATTTTGATGAGTTTTGAGCGTTGATTGTGTGAAAGATTAGACGATGGATGAGTGGGAGGGTTAGTTTTCAGAAATTTCAGATGGGATATGAGTTAATTTAATGGGGGTCCCAAGTCGGTGACAGACATTTAGTATACTCAAAAATATAAGTGTTTTTATTATTAAATGACATACTTGTCGTTGTATAATAATAAAATAATTATAAAATTTTATAGCCCCGTCGAGGTTTGTATTTTCTTTAAAATTTACAGCCAAATAGGTTCTTCTTACTTATAGAAGTTTCATTTTATATGAAACGGATTTTCTGTTTGGGCCTATAATAAGAAGAATTCCTCTGTCACTTAGAAGCTACTTTTATATAAGTGTAAACTAAAAAATTAATAACATTTTGAAATAAGAAAACTACAGTTGTCTTTCGTTATTTTATCATTTATCTTAATGTTAACATGTATAGACACCACTGATGCAACGAATTTTCCAGTCTTATACTTCCTTTATACCTATATACAATACTCGTCCCAAATACTTATAACACAAAGCATCTTCGATCGCCTCCCATAGTGAATTAAGTACACGCTATACGCTCATCAGAGACGATTAGACAATCCAAATATAAATCTTACGCCTGTATAAAACTCACGCCTCATACGCATTAACCATAGCTCAACCTCTCTTTCGATCGCCGATCAAAATACATATCAATTTTAAGTGTCTACATCCGACAATCCCCGAAAAAATGTCAATCCCTCCTATCCCTATACTCTCCGCCTCCTTTCGTTATCCTTTCAGAGAACCATGATTCGGCAGTTCTTGCGCATCTTCATATTTGTAAACGCGTAAGTCACAATTCTCTCTCACTCACTCTTCTCTCCTACACACATATACGCCGCGCCGATCGTTCACCACCGATAACGGAATTTTTCAACGCCACGGTCCATTATCAGCCTCGTCGAAAGTAGATCGGAATGCCCCTCTTCTCTCTCTCTCTCTTCCTTCTTACCCCTCTTCTCGCCTTTTTTTTCTCCTCATGCGGATGCGCACGCGCATGCGCACTATGCCAGGGTGTGGACCCTCGGATTAGCAGCAGCGGCAGCAGCAGCAGCAGCAGCCGGCAGCTTCGTTCTTTATCTCGCGCGCGGGTGTGTAAGCGTCGATGGCCGACGCGGGCGAGATATGGCTGATGCGAGAAATCGATGCTCGCTTGCGCGCGTAAGCGGCTGAAGAGAAAAAGAGGAGAGGAGAAGAGAGTTGGTTGTCTGATCGATGAGCTTTTTGTGCTCCGAAGAGGAAGAGGCGTTTCGCGAGAGACGTGAGAAAAAAATTTAGAGACTAAAAGAGAGGGAGAGAGAGAGAAAGAAAGAAAGATGTTTCGAAGTGTGATGCGCGTAGCCTTTGTATCGGGTTTCCATGTGGGCTTTATTTTAGTTGTATTATTGATGGTTTGGCTGTTCAATAAAGTGTGATATTTTATTAGGTTCGAATGAGTTGGGCGCGTTATAATTGATGGCACGGATTAGAAGTGAATTCTTTGAGTTTAGTGATGTTGTTGGCGATATATGTATTAATTTTCATCTTGAATGTATTATAATTTATGTTTTGCTTTGAAAAAGACATTCCATTTTTAGAAATATTTATCTTTTAGTAATAATTGTTCATCGTTCCGATTGATTTTTATAACTATAGTTTATATAATTATCAATAGATAATTTATGTATAAAACTTAATTAAAAAGGTTAACCTTCGCTGAATGGTACACTGAGAGAAAAATATTGTTATAGTTAACATATATGTTAACAGTTAACCTAATATTTTCGATTTTGGGCCAATTATACCAACTTCTGTAGGCAAAAATGCTATTGTTACGGCAAGTATATGGGCGTATTTAAGCCAAATAGCTCATATATTAACTATTAACATATGACCAATTCACATGAATATATACTGTCATGTGACAGTCAAAATAACAGTTAAAATTTAAAAATAGTACTTTTTAGGATTGAAAAACCACGAGGCGCAATGAAATGAAATTTTATTAATTTATTTGCAATTAATTAAATTATTCATATTTAATTTTTCCTATAATATTCTAAAAAAGTACAAATAAAAAAAGCAGTTTTATTGAGCTGAAATCTAATAGTGGGTTTGTTCTTATTATTAAACGGAAAGATAAATTATACTTGATTAGAAAAAATATAGGTTGCATCT
>JAYJLV010000011.1:171391-190854 GCA_036873485.1 Torymus texanus | reverse complement strand
TTTGAAACATTTTTTTCTCAGAGCAAATTATTAACCAGTTTTAGGGGGTGGTAAATTAAAATGGGACAGCCTGTATATATAAGTTTGTCGCTTTTAAGGAAAGAGTGTGGCGCTTGTATAATTTGAGGTTCATCGCGGTTTGTTAAGTGAGAAGTATTGTGTAATCGAGCGATTAATACGTTGGTTAATAAATTTACAGTATAGTAATCGTGGTTGGTAGCAGATTAGAAGTGTGTTGATTTTATCGGTGCATGAGCGAGGAGGAGGATGATGGTCCAGAGTGTTGAAATGTTAATTCGATTCAAATTGAGCGTAATTGATTGATCGTATAAGATAGGAGATTAATTCGATAGTTTACACGGATCATTAACGTCGTTAAAACGCTACTGCGTCGATGGATTTTTCTGTTTAGACGAGTTGCAGAATAAAATTTATTTAAATCTTTTACACAGAAGATCTGTCCAAATGTCATACAAGTTGATCTCTTATAATATTAAAAGCGCGATTTTTATTATTTATCTCGTTGTTCTACGTACAAAGGGAAAACTATTTACTTTTCATGATAGACGCGCGTCTTTGGTTCTATACATTAATCATTTTTTTTTCTCAATACACCATTAGTATACCGCGAGTAGTAAGTACCGTCGGTTCATGAAAATTCCTAATGTGCTAGGTACAAAAATAGTATCTTCCTGCATCAATGCAATATATTTTCTTAGTCAGCTGGGATGTCCTGAATTATTCATTGTCGGCTGTATACATAGCGAAAAGATATAAATACTCAAAAAATGCGATATAAATGGTCATTCAATGAGAGATGGTCGAGCAGTGTAAATGTTTTTTCTTTCTATTTATCCTTTTGCGAGTCGCTTAGAATAGTGTATTAGTGTGTATACGTTTTAGTGCAGATTTTATTATTTGTGTCACTCTTGTGTAACTTTGAAAAACATTCAGTGCATTAAGAAAACATCACTTACTTCGAGAGTGCTCGTGATGATTTGTCTCTAAAGAAGTACAAATTTAACATATTCATAAATGCACAATCATTGTGCAAAACCACAACTTCGATATTAATTGTTATTATAAAAAAAGTGTTTACCTTGTGTTATAAGAACTCTTCTTTGTTACTTTTCTATATAAACTATTTAATTTGTAACTAACCAAAAAACTATTAGTGAGTGATGTTCGGCTACATTTAGTGCATATAATTATTATCACAAGTGACACACATAAACGCGTGAACAATATCTGCTTTAAAACTAAGATAAAAGCTATATATGATTAACACGTGCTGTGCACTCACATTTCCCCTCATCCCATTCCGTAATTCTTTCTCCTCGTTTAACAAAAATCTATAACCATGTTTCGCTTTCTAGGGGAGAACTACAATCGTTCCGTCCTGACGATCGTCCACGTGGACTTCTGTCTGGATGATAATGGCGATTACCACCGCACTTCACGTTACGAGCTTATGAATCGTGAGGATGGAAAGGAGCGTCTAGTTGTTCGTCGTGGCCAATCCTTCGTTCTAGACCTCGCTTTATCACGCAATTATGATCCAGCTATCGATGGAATGTCCATTGTCTTTACGTTGGATGGTGTACAAAGACCGCAGTATGGACATGGAACACTGGTGGCAGCGCCGGTATTACACCCGGGTGAGGTGTCAGAAGGTGCTTGGCAGACGGTTGTTGAGGCCTACGCGGAACATAAGCTTAGGCTCAAGGTATGGTGTATTGTTTTGTTACATGAAAGTGTACGTAAAAGTTTTTTTTTTTGTTTCTAACATGATTACAAATAAATGCTATAGTCGTGAATTATTATTCATCACTATAAAAAATTGGTAGTAAAGTAGAACTATTTATAATTAAATTTTTTCAGATAGTAAACGATACCAAAAAAAAACCCGCTATTTAAAAATACACGAAAGCTATAAAAATTTTCTTATTAGCTCTTTATTAGACATAAAAGTAGTTAAGTATTATCGTGTTCCAATCGGTAAATTGTCTTCAATAAATCTTGCAAGCAAAAGAATGCATTAGAATAGCTATAAATAACTAAAAGTTTATAAACTTGTGCCAATTGAACACTAAAAATAAATTTTCACATTCACTTTTATATATTCAATTTAACATTAATAAAAGAAAAATTTTTACATACAATATCATAAATTCTAATAAATGATAATGCGTATAGAATAATTCTTTATAAAGTAATAAATTCTTTACGCAGAATAATGCTAGAATTTTTTTTTTATAAATAAAGTCGTTAAATAAATTTCACTATTAACAATATCTCAAAACACCGATGACGCGGAAAAAATCCTTTGCATTTTTTTCTGTGACGAAACAACCGTTACATGCATCCTCTTGAATAATGAAAATCCGTAATTAATTTATTAAAATAAATTTCAATACGCACGCGAGGATCTATCCACAATATCCACACATAGACACCACTATATAGCAATGATAAACAATTTCATGAATCACTACTATACTGATTCACACGTTACCTTGAATCTGCTAAAACGATCGCGCATGCATACAGCAATATTTAATTCATCGATTCCATTAAAATATATTTCACGAGTAATAATTCAACTGTGTGTATACTCAGCATAGAAAATCTTTCTCTTCCACATCGTAGAGAGCACAAGTTCTATAATATGCTTAGTAACAATAACATTCGCGTTATTTCAGGTTACCCCAGCTGCCGATTCTATTATTGGCAAGTGGCGAATGGACATCGATACGAAAAGAAGGGACTCGGATGGCGCCGTCAGCTTCACGGTCGACAATCCGTTCTATGTGATATTTAATCCTTGGTGTCGAGGTAAAGTTATGAATAGCCCTGCGCGGTAGCGTATTAATAACGCGAACACATGCCGCATATGCGTATATAAATGTACTACATATTCTTACCTATCCTATATAACAACGACGAAAGTACAATTCAATTTCAAACAATCGTTAATACCTGTCGAGAAAAAGCGTGTATTACAATAGCTATTTGTCAATTCGACGGTATAGTCATTAGAAAAAATGTATTTCCTATCAAACAACATCCTAGAGGAATATTAATTAGACTGGTATATATGAGTGTATGCGAGGAATCACCTGTCATTGTAAACAAAGACTGCATTCATGTGACACTGTAGGTCGTGCTAATTGCTCGATTATCGTACATTAATCTATCGTTGTATTGTCGCGCGTCTATCCTATATATTCCGCATAGAAATTCTCATATTTAAGTGTGTTGGCTTAGGTTGTTACTTATACCTCACCACTAGAAATAAAATTATCGCTAAAACCGCAGCATCATTCCACCGCATGTAAATGTAGATCAATGAGCTATTTAGACGGAAGCGCGCATGCACGTTTGCTTGCTCGTATATACCATTTATGCAAATTCTCTCTTGTACACATACACACACACAATACGACAATTCGCAATGTTCGATCGATGTTTATTACCCCGTTTCAATCCTGCGAAATCAGTATTATTTATCTTAGTGACTCATATATACATGTGACGTTAGATTGATGCGAACAAAGGCTTATACTTTGCTTATATGTGTAACATTTCTGTATACTATATTATATAATAATATATATTCTCTAATCGCGTTTGACAATTTCCCGCAGAGGACGTGGTGTACATGGGCAACGAGTCCGAGCGTCAGGAATACGTCCTTGCTGATACGGGACTGATATGGCGTGGTACGTCTAACCGCATGCGACCCTCCGTCTGGAAGTACTCACAGTTTGAGCGTGACATTCTCGACTGTGCGATTTACATGATGACCGATGTGGGCAAGGTTCGCGTTACAGGACGCAACGATCCTGTCGTCATATCGCGCATCTTGTCGGCTGCTGTAAGTTTATATATACTATGTTTTGTTATCCGATAATTGCTGTATAGTCTTTTTATCGAGTATTTATATATGTAATAGTCTATTCTCTAAAGTTGAATTAATGAATATTCACTAATTTTTAGTGAAAATATTCACTATTTAAAATAGTGAAACTCTTCTTAATTAATTAGTAGATATTTCCATATACTTCCACTAAGAATTAGTGAATATTTACTATTTCATTAGTGAATATTCACTAATGTTTCGATCGAGCAATTTTAACTAAGTATAAAATTTAATTAATGCATATGTTCGTTGATAATATAACTCATTTATGATGATTATTTCAATAAATTGATAGTGACATATATTTCAAAGTTTTGACACTCGGGATAAAAATATATGGGCAGATTAAATTTTCGAAAGCTATTTTGATTTGAATGAAATCTGGGTTAATCTTAAAAATACTCTGTCATGGGGAATTCTATTTTAAGAGCGTCGGCTAAAGGGTCATTAGAATAAAATTTGTCTCCAGTGTCAAAACATATGTGATGTGTATTATGAATGTTTTGATGCTATTTTGAATTTTTAAAGCAATTAATTAATTTGTTTACATATACCTACTTGTAACTGTCCGATAAAATAATGACTATTTTTGTCATCGTTAATCCACAATTATTAATGATTAAGTAAAGATATAAAGCAATAACAAAAATCATTTCATTTGACACTGATTCATTATTATTATTACATCAATCCATTAATGTTCATTAGGTAAATTCGCCAGACGACTACGGCGTCGTGATGGGCAATTGGTCGGAAGATTTCGGCGGAGGGACGCCTCCGTCTCAATGGGTAGGCTCGCAAAAAATTCTCCAACAGTATTATAAAACGAAGAAACCTGTAAAATACGGACAATGTTGGGTATTCGCTGGTGTTCTAGCAACAGTATGCCGAACACTTGGTATACCCTGTAGGATTATCACCAATTATTCCAGTGCTCATGATACTCAGAATAGTTTGACCGTCGATTTCTTCGTTGATGAGAATGGCAAAATAATGGAAGAGCTCAACAGTGATTCGATATGGTGAATATTTATAGCAATTTCAATTTCAATGGTCCTAATTTTTACTAAACCTCAAAAATCTGGCCTCTATTTTTATTTTTTACGTATAAAATAATATCATTCTATTAATTAATTCAAACTAGTAGGATAACTTATGTTTCTGACAATATAAATTTTGCATCATTGTAATGAAATATTATCCAATAGATCCTTTCCAATCATTTTCAAATCGACAAATACTCCCTACCAAACCATCTTCACAACTGCCACCCACCATTTAAATTCTCTATCCAAAAGCATCATGAAAACAATTCACATCATTTTACTTCCACCATACTACGCGACTTACAACAATCTTATTACACCTCCTTTTCCTTCGATCCCAGGAACTTCCACGTATGGAACGAGGTATGGATGAAACGATTGGACTTAACACCCGAGTGTAACGGCTGGCAGGTAATCGACTCCACACCCCAGGAGTTGAGCGAGGACGCCTACCGCTGTGGTCCAGCATCCGTCGCTTCGGTAAAACGCGCTGAGATCCATCGGCCATACGATAACAACTTCGTATTCGCGGAAGTCAACGCCGACAAGGTGTTCTGGCGGTACAATGGGCCATCACAACCATTGAAGCTTGTACGGAAAGATATTTATGGGTAAGTTTGTTATTTAGGTTGTAGGTTTTCCGTGTATATAGAAGTAATTTATGCGTTTGTTTTATAGAATTGGACAGAATATTAGTACGAAAGCAGTTGGTAAATGGGAGCGCGAAGATATAACGCATACCTACAAGTATCCAGAAAGTAAGTATATATTATTTTCATATGCTTTGGTTAAGAATGTTATGTTATAAACAGTTCAAGCGCCTAACACATAGCTATACTACTTTGTGTAGAGTCGGACGAGGAACGGGCTGCTATGCTTAAGGCGTTGCGTCAGAGTGAGTCTCTTTTCAGTCGGTATTATCTTAACGAAGAGTTCAACGACATTGTGTTTAACTTCGAATTGAGAGATGATATTATTATTGGCCAACCATTTAGGTAAAATAGAATAACGTAGATAATTAAAATATATAACTATACATTGTTGTAATTAACGTTAAAACACCTATCATTTATATAAAATTCAATGTTATTTCAATTTCAGCGTTGTACTTTCAATTAAGAATCACAGCTACGTAGATACGTACCAGGTATCAGTGATATTACGCGTGGAAACAGTTACTTATACAGGCCGCGTAGGAGATCCAATTAAGAGATCCGATAACGAACGTTTTATAAGGCCGGACGCTAAGGATGAAGTGCGCTTGGAAGTGTCCTGGGAAGAGTATGGTCCACGGTTGCTGGACCAGGCTGCTTTTAATATTTCTTGCTTGGCTACTGTGAAGGATACGAATTTCGAGTACTTTGCGCAGGATGATTTCCGCGTTCGGAAGCCTGATATTAAGATTCAAGTAAACATTATTATAAAATTTTTAATAATAGTGTATAATAAGGTATTTATTTATATTTGGAATCAATTTCAGTTGGAAACTGATGCTGTAGTGGGTGAGGTATTAAAAGCCACAGCGAGATTTACGAATCCACTTCCGATTTCCCTTAAACGTGGTAAATTCATTATCGAGGGTCCAGGACTCAAGGAACAATTGAAGCTTAAACTTAGTGAGACCGTTGAGGTAGGCGCTGAAGCTGTTTGTCAGTTCTCCATGACACCAGAATTTGAAGGCAGAGCAACGATCGCTGCTAAGTTCTATTCGAAAGAGTTAGACGACGTCGATGGTTTTATCAATTTCATGGTCCGGCATAGACCGTACACGAGAGCCGAATAACTTTATTATTATGTATAAAAGTATATAATAGGTCCGTACTTACACGCTGCCAAAATTGAAATTCATTAGGTAGGTTAGTTAGTCAGAATTTAATTTTTTTTTTTTTTTTATGATTTATATAATTTTATTTTTGTATATGTTTATGTATTTATGTAGTAGGTAAGATTTGAAGACGTTCACTCGTTTGTGACTCGAAATTTAAGTGTAAATATATAATCGATAGGCGAAATTCAGATTCAGAAATTAAATTTTTTTTTAAATGAGTTAGGATATTGTACTCAAAAGATTGTATAAGGTCATTGAACTAAACTTGCCATAAAAAAAATTTTATATTTTTGATAATATTTATTGGTACGAACAATTCTAGCATATTTAATCTCGATAGATGAAACAAGTATAAGCCAAATTTTTTATTTTTTATGTATTTCTATATGCATTATATTATATGTCCTTTATGAAAAGATATGTGCAACAATATATTTTTAATAATAAAAAATAAAGTTTAAAAAGACAAACTTAAAAGGTGTTAAATTTTATGATTAATTATATAAAATAGAGTGCCGCATTACATATATATGTATAATTCATCAAGAGTATATTCTTCCACCGATGTCAGCGTGAATTCAACACAAAGACAAATTCCTATATAAAAACGTTCAATCATACCAGCGACCCATAAATCATCGGTCGCATATTGCATAATTGCACCACACGCAATCCATTTAATCATAAAAATAAAGGAAAAAAGAGGCAACGTTCTCATTGGGTTTTACAATAACGAAAAAGTCTCGAAAGAAAATCTCAACGAAAGAGCTATCGTCGGGGACGACCTAATTGGCTCATGAATAAACTTCGTTACCTGCTCGCTTGCATTGCGAACTAATTACTCCGCGTAAATCAGCAATTTGCTCGACGGTCATCAATCGCTCGCGCAAAAAGCGCATAAAAACTTTCCTCTATCTTTCCTACGTACTCGTACATACATACATACCTACGTATTTATGCCACTACACATTACGCGTATTACTACGTATAGGTACACATCTAATTCTACAACAGTAGCGCGTGCGTTCAACAACTGACGCTATACATATATAACGGCATAATGCACTTTTATATACGCATACCTTCGCACCCATTGATACACAAGTACATCGCGAGACAAACAAATAATAATTAAATAACAAATGAACGAATGTACCTCGACGTGTTGATTAATAGTCGGGTTTGGTCGTTCCTTGCTTCGTAATATAGAAGAATCCGTCGCTTGTCTCGTCTAGATATACACGCGCGTGCGCGCAAGCCCGTGTGTGTCGATTACTCAAAGGGTTGTATATATATAGTACGATGTGTGTCTGTGTGTATGTGTATATAAGTGTGTATATATATGGGAGAGGAGATGATGGGACCGCACGCTGACGTGCGCCGTGTATCATCATCGTCGTCGTCGTCGGTCGATGTGATGTATGCGCGAGCTGTCCTGCGGAGAGAGAGAGAGAGAGAGAGAGAGAGAGAGAGAGAGAGAGAGAGAGAGAGAGAGAGAGAGAGAGAGAGAGAGAGAGATAGAGAGGCTGTAGTACCGCTGCGGGTTTGGGTGCTGTACGAAGTATGTGTGTGTGTATGTATACCTAATACCTATATGAGAGATAAGAGTACGGCGATATGGGCATGGGGGTGGATGAATAATTTGTGGTTTTTCTTCGAGGAAGAGATGGTAAAGGTATTAGAGGTGGATTTTTCAGAAATTGGAGATTTTTGAGTAGATATAGGAGTGCATGCAGTTATGTGTGTTGCAAAGTCTACTAAATTTATTGTAAAGTTAAACTTTCAACGTTAAATTTTATTGTAAACTTACTCGGATAATGATAAATCATGTCACATTCTTTTAACGAATCAATGCGCTATACGAACCTCAACGAGAAGTATAAATATGACTAACAGCATGCTCCAAATAATCACTCGGATAATTAATAACTCCTATACGGTGTTCTCCGAACTTTCGACAGCTTTACATATATATATAAACGCATACCTCTATCGAATACCTCTCCTCTCGTCATCAGGTGGTCGTGTATATAAATAGACGCTCAATGCTCTGCACCATTAAAATTATCGTGCATACTTATATATATATATATATACGTGTGCAGCTCGTATAGACGATAATTAATTGTGATTTATTGGCGCTTATTAAACTCGTAACTCTACGAAAAAAATACCTTTCTCTCTCCTGTCTTCTCCTCTCCGTGAACAAATGACCGAACGTCGGCATTCTGACTTCCATTAGCTCTCGACCGAACATCGATCCTAAAACTATACCTATCTCCCCCGCACGTGTATCGTAAACTCGCGCTACAATAAAAGCTTAATCGACGAGCAGCGCGATTCAAATTCTGTGGCCTATACTCTCCCGAAAATCTGATTAGCTACGATATATACGTCTACGATAACATCTTTTCAACCACATACACATATATACGTAGGTGTACATACGATACGCTCGAAAATCTCTACGAATTAATCTCGAAATTAAAATCACCAACTCGCGAGCTGTTCACACACACAAAAAGAAAAATATAGAGGCCAAATATAACTGCGCTGTTATATAGCGCCGAGATTGAAATATGCCTTTCGTCTAGAGATAAAATAGGCATATATATATATATATATATAGTGTGGAGGACGATAAATAAGAGAAAAAAAAAGATGAAGCGAGACGAAGCAGAGACGGATTCTCGAGAGCTCGCGTATAAAAAGGATAGAGAGGATAAAAAAAAAGCCGCACGAAAGGGGCACACAGATATATATGTATATATAGGAAGAAGAGAAATGAGGATACACGTAGGATACGTCTAAATACATAAGCCCGTGACGCGTGATGGACGCTCGGCGACGCTGTCCTACGGGGGTTCCCCGTGCGTACACCCGCGGGGCATATATCGCTCTATACTACCTATATACACTCGCGCTTGAGCCTCATCCTCACGCGCGGACGCGCGCGCGCGTTTCATACCCCCTGCTACGCAGCCATGCATCAACACCCGACGAGCTATCCCATTATACCTCATCGAAAATAACAAACAGAACGCAAAACCAACACATTCTTCTCGAGAGGGGCGCGAGTATATATATAAATATATAAATATACCGAGAACGGTTGGGTATTCATCAACATTATCGCTCGTTATACTGACCTTTTGCCTCCTCTCACTTGAGGGCCTTGCATGTATATAGGTATATATCTATACACGTGTTGAATGTAGGGGGGACGTGCCCATAGGTGGGCAACTTTATGGTCGAGTATTGTCTGCATTGGGATTCGAGGAAGTAGGTAGGCGCGCGCACATGTGTGTGTGGTATTCGGGAGGCGCGCGTATAATGTCCGTGTGATTTTTCGGGGACACGTATAACAGCAGCAGCAGCAGCAGCTTGGTTTATTATGTATATCAAGGTGTGCGCGTGTGGTTTTTAGGAGAGGGGGATGTACACACAATGGGTCGTTTAAAGTTCATTTTTAACGAATTTTCGGACGGATGCGCGAGAATTGGAACACCGCATGAGGAGAGGAGATTGTTAGGGTGTTGCATATGTGTGTTTGTATGTAGAAAAGAGAGAAAGAAAGAGACAGAGATGATGCTCGATGTTACAATGGGGCGTTTGTGTCTTCTTGGTCAGTTTGGACGGTACAATGGCTTTATTTGGAAATGTTGCGCGACTCTGTCTTTAAATTCTGGGGAGGATATATAGAAATTCGGGAATGAATTATTTAATGTTCGAGTTTTCGAGGTGGCCGGTTTTCGAATGTATAAAGTAACGTTTCTCGAGAACATTCATCGACTATATAATTTATGATTGATTCAATTTTTGTAACTGAAAGAAAATTAAAATTTATCGTATGAATATTTAACGTTACGAATTTATACTTATTTATTCGATGATATATACATATGGTTTTGAAATATTTCAACGCTCTGCACATTATATGAAAACTACATGATCATCTTTATCTTTGGAGCACTACAAGAGAGCCAGTGGATTTCAACAGATGGCGCGAGTGGGTCTTTTTCGGAGTACACATTACCAGTAAAAGAGATGTAGTCGAAAGCAAGGCGAAATTTCTAAATTAGTTTTAGTTGTGAATTTAAAAAGTAACATAACTGCATTGTTATGGAATATTAAAAAATATAATCTATAGCACTTGTTAGTCTTATTAACTACGTAGATATTAATAATTTTTAATATTTCATATATAAATAATTTCAGCACTGTAATCAAGTATAGCAGAACAACTGATAAAAAAAAAATAAAAAATATGCATATTTTTCTATTATTTACTCTTTAATATCATCTATTCGTATTTTTAACTGGAAAGGAACATTGTTCACTCTCTTATTTACACGATATCCAAGACCCCGTATCCATCATACATTTGTATCATTTTATTACAATCTTCCTGCTTTTTTAGTATACATCAATCATATCAGTAATAACTTTCTAGAATAGAAATCTTTCGTAATTTTCGCATTTAAGGTCTTTAGATCCTGTTCACATTCTAACATGCATATTAATGTATCTTTCCTTTCGTGAGTCTTATTATTTCTATTTTGCATAACATCGATTTGTAGCAAGTGTAATTCCTCTTGTTACCTCAAAACCCTGAAAATTAAATAAATAAATATTTAGAGCCATATACAATTTTTCAAAATTGAAAACTAAAAAGTATTTATCTATACTCATCAATAATTTTTTGTTTATTTTTTCATATAAATTATATCTTTGCTATAGGAAACAGTCGCTATCTTAAACACTCTAATATTCTTATTATACTCATGACCGAGGGAAGTACTTAACTCGAAATAGAAAAAAGATTTCTTCATCGATCGGGTTATTATAATCATCGAAAAAACAATAAGCGTACATTAATAATACATGATTGTCAGTTAAGATACACTGACACCACATATGCTTTCTATGTCGCTATAAAAAGGTACATGATATTTAACTTCCAGGTTGTGATCTTGATTTCCGATGATGATTTTTAGATCGCGATTATACTTAATATTCTCTTGAATTTTTCCTTCGATTCTGAGTTCCTATCTACTTAAGGGGATATCGTTCGGCATATCGTTTCGCATTAAAAAAATTCGTTTTGGATAAATCATTGCATTTATTTTTTTTACAGGACGAAATAGAGGAGTCGGTAAGGTAGGACTATGGTACCCCCTTAACATGGTTATGTCGAGATCATTACAAAATTCTGTAAGTACTTCTGATTTCTGAATTATAGTAATTATATTATTTACATGATCATTGATCTTTTGAAGATATTGAATTTTGTTAGTTATTCATATAATCTTTTTTGTCAGTGACCATTCTATAGTATCTTTGTGAATTATTTTTGGATTTTTTAATTTTCTTTTCAAAGCACTTTTTTCATTTGCAAGGATTTAAATAATATTTTAAAATCAATAAAATTTTCATCGTTATTAAAAACGTAACTAAAAGAAATATGAATACGATTCTCTAAATGCAAACCTTTGTGAAAAAGCAATATTTGAAATAAAATAAATAATGTATTTATTTTACTTGCATAGAAGAGAAGTGAATGATCGAAATATCGATATAATCTCACTTACAAACATTAAAATGCCGATTACTAAGAGTGATAGAGAGAAAAGTGAGTTAGAGTAGATCGAAATATATGTCTTTGATATGTCACGGACGCCGCGACATGTCAATTTTTTTGTCAATTTTTAAATGACAATAGATTCAATTTTCGGATTTTATGATAAAAGTAGATGATGTATGATTTTATTATTATGAAATGATAGAACATACAACATTTTCAGTCGGTAAGTCAACGGACAATCATTATAAAATTTTAATTATGTTAATACAAAAGTTGCTTTAGTCATCTTTTAATTTTTAATAGCAAGAATATCAAAGGAACATATCTTGTTTGAGGTTTTTCCTGCCATTGAGTCTTTTATGATGTCAACGTATGCTGATACTCTGGTGTATAATGCTGGTTTTCCAGCGTGTCTATAGCCTTCGTTACACGTAACATAGCCAAGACTAACAACTCCGATAATAGTATTTTTGTGAATAAGTCCATTTCCGGTATCACCCTATTAAAAAGAAAAATAAAGTTATGTTACAGATAAAAAAGTTGTTGATATATAACTAATAAATGGACTTATATTTTAACGCTTAATTATCAAAAGAAAGAAAACTTACTACGCAAATTCCACGGTATCCCAAGCCCTGAATTCTGCCACACATTTGAGATGAAGTAACTTCCATTGGAGACCATTTCTTTTCACAATTGCTTTGTTTTAGAATATCCACATTAGCAATAATTAAACGTTTAGGAAACATTGTTCTTGTAACTTTTAGTTCGAATTCAGGTGTAAAATCTCCGAACTCCAAATAATTGGCACCGTAACCAACCACAATTCCTTCTTTTCCTTCGTACAACTGATATGATCCGTTTTTGAGAGGTTTTGGCAGTTTTACGCTTGAAATTCTAGGGTCCTTGTTAAGTCCAAGTTTTTTAGATAACTAGAGTAGTATGAAGATATTACAAATAGCGTAAAAAAATAGTTGTGCAATTTACTACTCATATTATAAAAAATATATATATTGCTGTATAAAATATTGTAGATGATTTTAATTACCTTCAGAACTGCAATATCACCCTTATATTCGGGTCCGTGCGTAGCATCGAATTCTGCTGGTACGTATACTGTCTGCACTTTAGGAATATCTTCGAGGTTGTCACTCAACTGGTTCGTTCCAATAAGCACGTAGATCTCGCCAGGGTAAGGGTTATTGTCCTTGTCGATGAAGCAGTTAGCGGTTGATAGCAAATATCTGTCGGCTATAATAGTTGCTCCGCAAATATCCTTTGTCCCATTGTGGATGGTCACTTGGTATTTGATTGCTTGCTTAATGTCTGGTTTACCGCCAATAATTTTCGGATCCTGATAAATTGTTGGATCATTATCATTTTCGGATTTTAAAAAATCATCGAGTAGTTTCGGATTTCTGTGAGATGTCTCGTTCTCAATATCTTCTTTCTCACGTCCGAGGCGTGGAGTGGGTTGAGTGCTATGCCACTTCTTAATCGAGTCAGGTGTTTGTTCAATGTTATCATGTCTTCGATTAGAAGATTTTTTATTTGTTTCGGCGTTGACTTTAATAAAATAAAGTTATGTACAAAAATAAGATATTAATAAATAAAAAAAATTTAATCTTCATTTTATTAACAAAATATATAATGAAAATTACAATCTTACCATTATTAACTAATAGAAGAGATGATAATGCAACTATGAAAATACATAAATTAGTCAGAGTCATATTTTCGTTTTTCAACTGATTCACGTTAAAATGGAAATAAAAATAAAATTTTCCTGTGCAACCGTAATATAGGTGAACTAAATTTATAACGTATAATTTTCTGGTTTCTATTTATTTACATTCTAAGTACGTATCAAAATACAGGGTCATTTTATACTTATACGTCTAGACAAGGAAAAAGAAAACAATATATCACAATGATTATAGGTAATTTAAAGTTTAATTTTAAAGGATATTCTAGTAAATTCCATTATTGTAACAAACTCATTTGTGTGTTCACGTTATGATGAAAATTACCTTATCCTTGGAGCAATACAAGAGAGTCGACGAATTATTACAGATGGCGCAAGTAGATTCTATTTGAAATATCTTGCATTAATATACAGAAAATAACTAAATCTTTATTAAAGATGAATTAATAATCGAATAATGTTATTATATAAGATTCAACGTATTAATTCGAGCTTTTAATGTATTCTATAAAATTTTAAAACAATTGTACGAAATTATTTTTTTTTAATAATGTACTTGCAGATGTTTTATTTCTATAGAATTTTGTAAGTACGATGTTACTGAATAAACATAATTGGACGAATCAATTATGAAAAATTATGTAAATTAAAGTAAACAAAAAGGGTAATACATAAAGATATTCACAATTACAACAATAGTTTATTAAAAATGAAATATAGTCATACAATATAACATAATTAAAATTAGGGGATAACAAAATAACACAAAATTATTTATTGTGTTATTGAATACGTTAATATTTAAAAGATCCATCTGCGCTCAACATAAATATCTGTGTTTCAAATTCACATAAAATGCAAATGGTGTATTCAACGAATATGACATTTTAAAAATAATGTTTCGCAATCAGTCTTCACTCTTTTTCTATGTTAATGATATGGTAAACTCTCATCTCGGGGGTAGTCTTATCCGCCATTGCATTTTGAATAAACTCCATGAAATAAGATACTCTAGTGTATATAGTTGGCTTTCCATTGTGCATATATTCTTCAGTGCAGTGGTCATGGCCAAGGATGGTGACTCCAATAGCCGTGTTCTTGTGAACAAGAGCATTACCACTGTCACCCTGCTCAAAGGTAACAAAATAAAAAAATAAATAAATAAATAAATAAATACCAGTTAAATTTCTATAGTAAAGAAAAAAAAATCCTTACCATGCAAATTCCGCGATGCGATTTATCCGCAATCCTCATCCTAGCGCACAATCGAGTCGGAGTCATTAAGAGGGGATACCATGGGGTTTCACAGTCGCTTGTCTTCAAAACATCAACATCAGCTCGATTCAGTTCATCCGGATAACTTGCCGACGTAACTACGAATTCGAACATATATGTTTCTGAGGGACCGAATTGTAGGCGATTGGCTCCGAAACCGGAAACTACACCTTGTTTGCCTTCGTATGTATCGTACACATTGCCGTATAGGGGTTTTGGTAAATCAACCTTCGCAATGTTGGGATTTGTGCCAAGTCCAATTCCTTTCGTTAGCTATAAATGGAAGAACAAATTAGTAATAAGCTCGTCTACATCTATACTATTTTTCTAATCAGTTACCTTGACTATTGCGATATCTCCTAATTCGTTCATGTCAGTTTTAGATTGGTACATTGTCGGCACGTAGATAGTCATGGCTTTAGGGATGTCCTTATGGTCTTTGCTCAGCTTAATCGTACCAATGAGTACGTAGATCTGCTCGCCATATGGCTCGTCGTTATCTTTGATGAAGCAGTGCGCCGCTGACAGTAAGTACCGGTCGGATAAGATGGATGCACCGCATACAGCCTTGGTTCCGTTGTGTAAAACTACCTGGTACTTGATCTTTTTTTCAAAGTCTTCTGTTCCACCAACGATTTTTGGCATACGCGTGTAGTCCTCTTTATTTTTGTTTGCCTCAGTAGTGTCTTCGGGAACCACTTCGTCGTTGAACATTGAATCTAGAGCGCGATGCACTTCTTCATTGTTCACTCGGTGTCTGTTCATGTCATTTTCGGAGTCCGTACTCATCGTGGCCGAGCGAGCGAGTCGTGCAAGTTCTTCAAAATGTTCGATGATTCTGTTGCCATCCACATCATCGTCGATTGATTTTGGATTGCGTATTTCTTCGACGGGCTCATTTTCTTCGTCGTCGATGGTGACAATGGTTACGTCGTCATCGATCGGTTCCGTGTCTTTAATTTCTTGCACCTTAGAAAGTTGCTCTTCATCGTGATTTTCAGCATGAGGACCGATGTTTGCGTCTTCGTCTGCATTTTGTATTTCTCCAGGTACTTTTTTCTTACCGTTAGCTTAAATTATAGCAAGTATATTTTCGTTAAAACCATATTTGAAAATGAAAACAAAATCATTTCATCAAGAATATTTTAAATATTAATTAAATTAAATATTTATAAAAAAAATATCAATCTTACCATTCGTAATTAAGGAAATAACAGTTAATCCAATTATGAATAAAGCCAACTTTTTAAAATTCATATTGATTTATTGCTATCCTTATACAAATAAAAACGAACTTTCTCTCAACGCGAATAGTTGTTAAGTGAAACAATTGGCGCGAATATAATCGGTTGGCTGCTCTTTATTTACATTTCAAGCAGGTGATATGTGCGGTACCACAGACTTGTTTATATTTCAGACACGCGCAATCGTAAATTTTGTTTTTAATACTATATTTATAGCAGTCTCGGCAATTACTCATATTCATTTTCTAGAAATTTCTAATGCAAAATATAAGATACATAAAAATAAACCAAAAATAATAAAGCAAAAAATATTTTATATTATAAATTATACATAACCAATCCCCATATCAATTAACGTAATAGCGTAAATTTCTCGAATGCTGCTTGAAAAAGCTTTCGTGTTCATTAGCATATCAAATATCAACCACCAGCCTATACGACTATACGTAACAAAAAAAGAAAAAAATATATCATAACGTTTCATCTCGCGCTGTAAACCTTGGAAAAAGGGGGCCAGCCACCCGGTGCTGGCAGCCCTATCGATCGGCTGACGAGCAGCGAAACGCGCTGCGGAATTTTCTCTCTCTCTCTCTCTCTACACTCCGGAAGAATAGCGCGCAGCTTAGACCACCGTCGCTCGCTTACTCGCGCGCGCGCGCAAAGGCGAAGAGAGACAGCTTGCGAACCCCCGCCCTCTTTATTTCATTTCTCTCTCTTCCTCTGCATTATTCTTCTCTCGTGCGCGCGCGCGCGTCTGGTAAACCCTCGGGAAGCCGCCCACCTCGTTTGCACAGAAGAGAGAGAGAGAGAGAGAGAGAGAAAGAGCATGGATCTGAGATAGGACGGATATTGGCTTCTTCAGGACGCGCGCGCGAGGAAATTGCGAAATGGAGGAGGAATGCGGCGCATCGACGTGTATCGGATGTGTTCGCTTTTTCAGACGGTAGATATGTATACGGGTTGCCGAGTGTATACTACGGTATTTTTATTGTTTTCAGTTGGCTGGGTTATTTTTGTGTTGGGTGAGGAAGAATTGCTATTTCGATTTTTTTTATACTCTATTTTTATAGTGTATACATAAGGTTTGTAGAAAATACAATCAGAAAATTGAGTAAATAATATTTTTATCCTTATGTTAAATACCTTGCTTTTTATAATATATACTTAAAACTTACAGTGTATAGACTTTAATTGCTCGACTAATTAAACGCGTTTGCAATTTTACCGAGTCAGTGTGCGTGCTGAGAACATGGTACTTGATTAAATTTAATTAATTTCTCGACTGGTTTTAATTTGAATTTATTAATAAATTACGATAAATATGAAATTTTACAGTACAAAAACTGTTACAACATCCTATACAAAATTTTGATAAATTTTGTTCGATAAGTAACGTATATACAATCACAAAAATATATAATCAAAAATACAATTTTTTCACCTTCGCAATACACAACACGGTTTGTCTGCATAAAATCTACTCAACATCCAACTCACCCTCATATACACACAAAGCACATAAACCCATTTACAGTGATTTTTCACGCCCTCGTCCACACCCAACAGCTCGAGCTATCTCTTTCTCAAATCGTTTTGCTTCTCTCTCTCTCTCTCTCTCACTCTTCCATCACGCGCGCACATCTCTCTCTCTCTCCCTCTCTCTCTCACTCTGCAAACTGAACGACTCGCGTGTCATTTGTTAACACAGGGGTAAAGACAAATAGATTAATAACCCAGCGCGCGCGTGGACCTCGCGTGTATATATATAGCATAACATTACGCCACAGCTTGCCGAGCCATCATAAGCCTGCGTACAACAGGCGCATCAGAGCCCTTTCGTCATTTAAACCCCACCCCCGTATACCTTTAATCCGATTACGCCGACAGTTTTTTTTTTCGGCTCCACGCGGCGGCGGCGGCAGCTGTGGTTATGCTAATCACGTGGACGTGCGCGTGCGACAGAGAGAAAAGCAAACTATCAATATATATATATAAAAGGCAAACGCTCGTGTCTCACCCTTCGGATTAAGAGTTATTTACTCGGATCTCCCCCTTTGTACACAGAGTAACTCTGTCCTGACAGTTTGTCCAAACAAGAAGTCGATCGTACGCATACAGGCTGTAGTATAGTGTATATAGTAGAATAGTATTCAAATGAGAGGTGGAGAGTGCGAGAACGCATGGATTTCAAGACTTGGTGTCTGTGTATATTATCCTCCGGGGAGGAAACGAGAGAAAGGAAATTTCTACGGGGGTGGAGAGTGAGACAAAAGGTAGAGGAACGAAATGAAGAAAAGAATGGGCGTACGCGACGGGAATATTTATGATGGTTGGGAATCCGTGACGTGGTGTGCAGGAGATAGGGTTTGTTTTGGGACGTGTAGACGTTTGGCGAAAAATGAATAAAAAAAAAAGAAGAGAGAGAAAGGAGGAAGAAGGGAAAGGGCGATGGTGCTGAGCGGTGAGCATTTGGTGTTGGTATTCAGAGCAGGTTCGTCAAATTGTATTCGGATTGAACGCTTGGTTGACGTGGGCAAGCCTGTGTTGCTGATGTTGCTCTGAAAGTTTGATGAAGTTCATTGTTTATTGTATTATATTTTTTATTTTCTCTGTGGCTTCCCGGAATAACCGAATAAGTCCACTTTTTTTGAAAATCGAGATAACCCCGGATTTTGTATGTTCAAATAGACCTTTTTCATTTACCACTTTCAGTAGTAGCAAAAATATTGTCGTAAAGTTACAATTCACCCGAAACGTAACCAGATAAGTCCTTTTTCAAATATTCTGCCCGGAATAACCGGATAAGTCCATCATTTTTTCGTTTATCGTAGTTATCATTTATTTTATCTATTCAAATTT
>JAYJLV010000011.1:152091-171291 GCA_036873485.1 Torymus texanus | reverse complement strand
ATACAATACAAATACAATACAAATACAATACAAATACAATACAAATACAATACAAATACAATACAAATACAATACAAGTACAATACAAATGTCAGAAAAATAGAAATTTCTTGAATAAGTTAGAAGAATTCATTGAACTATTGCTAATTTTGTAATTTATTGACCCGTTTTATAATTAAATTAAAAAATAAGCTCTAAAATAAACATGAATCGCACTATCAAATAAGTCCACAGTTCCCGGAATAACCAGATAAGTCCATACTTTTTTGAGTTCTTACTCGTTTTTAAAACATCAGAAAAATGTATAATCTCTTTAAACCAGCGTGTAAATATGTGTTTCGAATATGTCAGTTGACTATAGTCAAGTATCGCGATTTATCTTATTTCTCCCGATTTTACATATAAGTTTGAACATTAAAACCCGCTTTTCTCGGAAACTCGAAAAGTGCACTTATTCGGTTATTCCGAGAAGCCACATATATATATATATTTGGATAATTTTATCAAGTTGCAACGAAACAGTATAATATAATTTATAAATAGCATTGAACAAATGTATAAATACAATTGATTTTTATATCAACTTGGCTGACATCGGTGTTTCTGTTTTATCTTTGTTTGTATAAATTTTCTAATGTTTGTCAAATTATTTAAAAAGATCCAAGACATAAAATGTTTAATAAACCAGCCAATAATTTTTCATTAGTCCAAGCAAGCTTATACTTACACATTTTCTGTATTTGATTCTCTGTTAACAAACATAAACTCTATAACATTCTTAAAATAATCTACTAAACCCTCAACAACCATGATCCACCAAGCTTAAAAGAAAAAATTTCTCCACACCTACCTCTCTGTATATTCTCTCTTTCTCTCCCTCCCCCTATATACACACATTTTTACGACGCTCCGCTAAACGCGTCTACAACCTCACCATCAGCTAACGCCTCTATCTTATCCTCCTGCTCCTTTTTCTCTCCCTCTTTACATAAAAAAGGCATTGAGATAAATAGAGAGAGAGAGAGAGAGAACGCAAGCGTGTAGCACACATAACACAGACACTCTCTCGTATCTCGAGGGATGATTCGCGGAAAGGACGCGCAGGGAATGGCGGCGGCAGCTAGCGGCTATACTATAAATGAATATATACCTATATATACATGTATACTCATTACAAATGCACCCCCCTTCAACGCGGGCGCTCTAACTGACTGACTTAGTGAGTGACACGCCTGGTACGCGCGCGCGTTCTGACGCTGCTGCTGTTGCTGTTGCCTGGCAAATATGTATATCAATCCATTGTGTGAGAGAGGGAAAAAGAAAGAGGAGGATAAGTTGGTGCGGGTTGGTACGTATACGTATATAGTATAAGTATTCAGTTTACTCCGCCTTCCCTTCCACTGTCTGTTGGTTTGTCGAGACGCGCGATGATGATTCTTTCGAGGCTGATGTGTTGGCTATAAGGTTTTCTGCTATACTTATTGTTTTAAGGTGGTTGAGCAAGGAATTTATTATTGCGAATTACACACAATATGTTGAAAGTTACAGGTGCTATATATCGTGGAAAAAGTTGTAAGGGAAATTATTGCACGTTTTATGATTATCGCTTACAGTGTCGAAAGGTTGTAATTTTAAGTGGAGCATCGGTTTTAAATCTAAGTACTGTTCTCAGTCATGAATTTTTTGAAATCATTCGTAGTAGTTCATATAGATTTCAAGTATATTTCCTGCTGATTTAAATTCACTAAATTAATTCCTTAAGCTGCACTATATATACAAATAAAAAAGATGGACGTTCAAATGAACCTCATAACTCATTGTAAATCCATTTGACTTCCAACAAACGTACGTGAAACTTTCTAAACTCCACGTAAAATAGCATCTCGTCCACGATAACGCATCAAAGTTCTCCCGAATCTTATATATACCTCCACAATTCATAAATTCACATTTTAAATCAACCAATCCATCTCTCTACACTATATATCTCCATTCATAATAAACCGACCGACGTTATACGTCGAAAACTCTCTTGTAATCTACCTCGTTCTCATATATATATCCCTCTCTACGACTTCCGGCCCTACACATACACAGACACATACACAAACCCGCGCGCGTGTACGCATTATGCACTAAGCGATCATCCCACTCCCTCGTTCTGCAAATCGCTGAAATATCTACCGGATAATCGGAGCTACTCGTGCCGTGTGTGTATATATATACACGCGCCTGCAGGAAATCAAACTAATATTTTCACGATATAATCTATCTTTATTACCGAGGCATTAGTATCTCCCTCTCCCCATATACGCGTTGCAATAATAAAATCGTCTTTCTACTTATATACGTATACGTACGTATATATATATATACCCACACGTCGACCATTTTTCTCTCTTGTGTAACGCGCACACGAAGAGAGGAGAGAGATTCGTTGAGCCCGCCTCCCCCCCTTCTCGTGTAAACCCACCCTAATTGCGACAACCCCGTCGCTGCAGCCAGTCACTTTAGCCCCGTAATCTCCCAAAGTAATGGGCTCGGGGAGAGACCTGCCGTAGTAGTTCGCTTCTCTCTCTCTCTCTCTCTCCCATCCTACCATCCTCTCTCTCTTTCTCTCTCTCTCTCTTGACTTTCGCAGATTTTCACGCTCGAGGCGCGGCCTAATCTACCGCTCCGCATCTGATGATGTTCTCCCTCTCCGTCTCTTTCTCTCTCTCTCTCTCTCTATATATATATACCGCATCGTCGACGTCGACGTCGACGTCTCTTCGTCGCTATACCACCGCGTCGTCTCTTCTTCTTCTTCTTCGCGACTGCATGATATCGCGATTAGGTGCGTAAGAGCCGCGTTTCATCGAGCGTTCAGCCTCGAGCTATATAATAATATGTACGCGTGGAGAATTTCTTTGTAATAAGGTGGATTAATGTCTCCTTCCGCTGAATCGATGTGAAAAGAACGCGTGGGTATATACATATACCTTTTATTATGTTATATACGTACGTGCGTCGGTATGCGAAATAAATTGTGCGAGCGGTTTATCGCGAAATATAAAAATCCTCACCCATATGTATATAAGTATAGAATTATATATACGTTTATATAATTTCATTTACAGCGAGGAGGATTACATATAAGAAGTATATGTATACGGTAAATTTTGTTGATTATTACATGCAGCTATACGAATTTTGATTATGATTATACCAAGTGGAATACGTAATCCTGGGAATATACGCTATATGTATGTTATGTTATATACGCTGGAGTCCTATGTTCCCGGAATTATTTGTATCTATGGTAATTTATGTGAGTGCCTAGACTACTTTTACTACACACATACATATCTATATATTTCGTTATACTCGAGGGAACTTTCGTCATTTCCTCGGCGCATTATCTAATTACCCTCGTTTCCTTCAAAACCATCGATCTGACGTATATACACATCACCTACGCATTTCTTCTATACACTCAATCTGATATACATCTCGTGTGACCTGCCATTATCTTAATTATCTTGTATAGGACTTATACAAAGTCTTTACAAAACTACTCAAATTAAATCCGAAAACGCAACTCCCTGCCCCCTCTCGAATCTTTTTTAATTAAACCCTCTACTACCACCATTGCTATATAGCGTCCGACGTCCCCAGCCGGCTCGTTTAAGAATTAATCGCCGAATAAATGGCCGGCGTTGTCTCCCCCCTTTGCGCATAAATCGCCGTCGTACCACCGTGAGCTTCTCTCTTTCTCTCCCCGATAGAATAAGAAATTAAGAAGAAGTAGGAGAAGAAGAAGAAGAAGAAGAAGAAGCTACTACCACTACAGAAGCGTTTCCTTTTTACACACTGGAAGACGTTTACGCGTGCGCCACTTTTACGGGGTTACGAACATTGCTGCTATGTGTGTATATACACACACATACACTCTCTTGTCCCAGGGGAGAGATTCGCCCCAGCCGACGTCGAAATCCCCGCGACGTATCTAATTGGGGCCACTTTGCCGGTAGAAGAGGGGATAAGCTGGGGGGGGAGATCAGCCAGGGCTTACACACGCGGACCTGATTTCCAGCCGAGATGTGTTTCTCTCTCTCTTCGGGTCGCTATACTATAGCTATATACTCTCGCAGAGAGTTGGCAGTTTTCTCAACGAGTGTGTGTATATGCGTGTGTATTAGGCGAGTGAGTTTTCCAGAGAAGGAATAAGAGACAACTGAGCTGTATATATGTATGTGTGAGGTGGGTTAGCAGATGAGAGGATATGTGTGCGAAGATGTAAGTGTGAAGATAGGGAAGAGGGTGTTGCTTTTGCAAGCGAGTGTCTGTGTGTATGTACTTATCTGTTGTGTCTGATCAAGAGGGAGCTTTTCGACGCAACAGTATATGGAGTAACAAATGGATATGAGCAAAAGTGCGATTGTAGTTCTAGATAATTTGTATATAAGAAGTTTGGAATTTTTTATAAACGATGTTAAAGGAATGATATAGCAATTTAAATATGTTTCAAATATATATACTAAAATATACCCGAAACTATCCTAGAATGTTACAAGGCCACTACTATCTTAAGAAAATACTTATTTAACTATAATACCCCGAAAATATAATACATTTCCCCACGACTACGTAAATCCTCACCGAACTTTCCCACACCGTTCCCATCATAAATACCAAAATCATCCCACACACGCGTTTGCACCGATTACACACATCAGCCCATCATCTCTCCACTTATTATAACCGTATATATACTTATATATCTCTACATCCACCGCCACCCTTACATATATATATATCTATACACGACCTCCCGCGAACGGAACAAATTAGCTTATATAGCATCGTCCGCGCACGACTTCATAACTCCCTCTTCGCATCTCGAAAAGCCTGCCACACGAATCCCCAAGAGAATCTCTTTCTCGTCCCGCGTGCTGAATCCGGCGTAAATAATGCCGATTATCCCCCCGGCAATTGTTTTATCGAGCGAACGCAAGAGCGCCCGTGCGAGATGGTATAAAGACAGAAAGAAGAGAGAGAGAAAGAGAGAGAGAGAGAGAGAGGGAGAAAGGTATAAGGGTGAGGGGGTATATATATACGTATGCGAGCATAGAAGCCACCCCCGGACGCGACGTGCGCCATCTTAACCGTGTTATATAGTGTATATGTGTGTAGAGAGAGAAGAAGAGGAGTCTTTGTTCGGTAGGATCGAGGCTTTTTTGGGATAGCAGAGAGGACGCTGTGGCTTCTATGTGTATATATGTAAGTGAAGAGGTTTAAGGGGTCGTCTTTGATGCTCAAATTTTGACTGCATTTTTTTTTTTTCATTTTTTTTTTATTTAAGAACAAGAATTTTGCTAAATTGGAAGATTTTGCTTATAATAATACAATTATTGTTTAAAATTTAAATAAATTATATAAATATCTTCATATTACGTAAATTTGTTTACGTTGCTAACCGCTGTACCTATACGTTTCTAGAACATCAAAGCGCCAAAATTGTATATACTTATCGCTCTCCACTTCCGAAACACATCAAACACTTCACTCTGCTTGCAAAAAATAAACCATCTTAATTCCCAATCACGGGTCCACACTTCCCTTCTCGATGCTTCCTCGACCACCGTACCTCTGATACACAGGTACCTATCGCTTTCGAGTTAATAGCCTGTAAATTGCAACCACCGATCTCTTACCATCGAGGACCAAAAAAAAAAGTCCTTCATTACGTTTACCCTCTTCTTTCTTTCTTTCTGTGTCTTATACATTCTGGCATAAACAAAAACGAGTATACTTCAGTGTAGAATTTATATTCATCCTTGTGCAGTGCTGCTGTTGCTGCTGTTTAGTGCGGCACGGGGCTCTTTGATTTCTCGCCGCGATTACCACGCGCGCACCCTGGTTTTTCCTGCGGGTGAAAAACGAGTGTTTCAGCACAAGCGCACGTGTATGTATGTATATATATATATATATATATGTGTGTGTGTAGTAAGTAGTAGTATAGGCACTTCTTGTGTCGCGCGATAATCGCGAAATTATCTAGAGGAGGAGGAGCTTTAACCCTCGGGGAGATGTTCCGGTGCGAATTACGCCCGGTGTGTATATGTGTGCGAGTATATAGTAAGTCGTGCGGTGTGTCTTCATCTTGGGGTTATTATGGAGCAGGAGAGAAGAGTGCTTCCTTTGGATATACGTTCGATGGAGATTGTAGACAGCGAGGTTTATGTGTGTAAGCGGGACGGTTGTTTTGTTTGAATAGAAGTTGTGTAAAATGGTATATAGTACAATGAGAACAGGATCAATATTTATCAGAGACAAATAATTGTGTTTGTTAGAAGGATGATAAAATATGGTTTGAATTCGTATTTATAATTTTACTGTAGTAAATTTAATATTTACAATGTGAATGTTTAGAAACGAAAAAAAATGAATGTAAAAGTATATATAGAAGTTTGAAATGGATTATAAAGAAGAAAATTTAAATTCAAAATGGTCGAGTCATGTCTGGAAATCATTCTAGTGTATTCGCTGAACACATTAAGAATTGAAATTTAAAATATGCAAGAATACATTTGCATAAAATATATAATATCTCTTTATCAAAAAGAAAATGAATTTTTCAACGAGGAAGTATACTTACAAATACTTAATCACTTGTAATTTTAAATTCATAATTTCACATTAACGATCGTTGACGATTTTATAATCTACAATAATTTGCAACATTTAACGATATAAACTTATTAAAAAAAAAAAAAATATTTTTGTCGAAAGTCATACTTTCGAAATACACACACGACAGCACAACGAAAACGGTGGGCAGAACCGGTGTACGCTCTCTCTCTCGCCTATACTCCATTTTTTCACTTTTTCCATGCTCACTCCCGCATGGAGTTTGCTCTCTCTCATTCGTTCGCGCGCTTATATGCCGCCACCGCCACTGCTGTTGCTGTACATCACGCGTAATTATACTTTTAAAAAGCGCCACGACCGTTATCGTTTTAATATTCCAAGCGGACGCGAAAGAAAAGCGAAATTCGCGCTGTTTACAGCCGTCACCGACCGACGGCAAATGCGTTGGGCGTATGTATGTGTGTATGCTACGCATGCACTTTGCAACTTTTCGGACTGAGTCACGCATATAACGTACAAACGTGTTGTTCCCGTTGTGGAAAAACAATTTTTCGTCCTGAAAAAAATAATAACGTTGAAATTTTTCGGCTTTGAGCGTGGTTTTGTTATTGCCCGTGTATATATATATGTATGTGTGGAACTGGTTTTCACGTTATAATTTATTTAAAGTGTGTATGAATAAAATTTTATGAAGTACAGAGATGATTGTAAACGGTTGGATGAATGATGCAGGAGCAAAATTGTTCCGTGAATTATATAGTGCGAATTTTATACACAAATAAAGTGTTATTAATGTATTAATTTATATATAATTTGAGGAAAAAAAGACGTTCTTTATAAAATTCTTCGTTATATTTTCGTCGATGGTACGATGAAAATTACAGTCATTTTTGTTATTTTGCAGTCATTTAATTATTCTGTATTTTTAAACTAAAAGGGGACATGATATGGAGCAAATTTAAAAATTAAATACGCAAATAAAACAATGTAAAGAAAGTAATTATATTAAATACCGTTAAAAATTCTGTTGAATATAAAAATCTAATTTTTTATAATATTTTTATCAAACCTTGCATTAACCAAATATATAACACAGAAAAGTTCAAGCCCACCTTATTCTCCTCTTCAACAACCATTCTAGATATTCTTTCGAAACATCGTCCACTCGTAAGCACGAACCTGCAGCAATCTTCCCCTCAACCCTATATAGAACCAGCTCATTTAAATAAAGGAGAAATTAGCTCTCGGACGATAAAGCGCGTCGCTCGCGTCCCAGAGATAATTTCCAGTCGATTCCTTAATGAGCCAATCATCGTTATACACCAAGGCGTACGCTTACGAGACGACGACGACGACGACGACGCTTCCGGCATTCTACCCACGTAAAACAAAAAAAAAAAAAAAAAGAACGAACAAACGAGAAGAAAAGCTCGAAGAAAGAACTTTTTCCTTCCATGGTAGCGGCTGGCGCAGATGGTTTTTCTCTTCGGTCGTACTAAGTACGCCACCGACATCTCGCTTCGCGCACGGCTAACGACTAAATAAGTCGCGCGGCGGCCAATTAAAAAACTAATTTCGATTAGAGTCCCGACGGTAGCAGTGGCTGTAAGTACTGGCAAGAAGGGGCGGAAACAAAGAAGAAGAGAAAATGTTGAAGGCGGAGAGAAAAAGAGAGAGAGAGAGAGGTGGGACGACGACGAGCTGGTTATCGACTTGCGCGTTCTGGGCTTTCTCGCGCTCGGTGTTCACGTTTTCTCTTCTTCTTTTTTTTTTACGGCGCGGGGTGCTCCGACACTTTGTTTTACGGATAGGAGGAGCGAGAGGGGCTGAAGCAGTGAAGCTGAGATATTTACGCGACTTTGCAACGGCATAGGGTGGCTGCGTGGAGGCTATACTTGAGAGGGGGTTTATGTATAAGTACGTGTATGGTAAAGTGGAGCGATAAATGTTTTGTGTTTTAAGGAAGGTTGTTGGGGTTTTTTTTTCGTTGGGTATATACGCGAATGATTTGTTTTTCTTTGATAAAATGGGAGTATAAATGTCGAGTTTGCTGCGTGAAAAGAAAAGTGGGGGTACTGGTATGCAAGAGTAGTTTAATAATTTAGCAGTTGATATTTTTATTACATTGTATAAAAGTTTACAATTTCATGTATACGAATTTTTTAAGCATCATGATTTTTCATTCCATGCCAATTAGAATTTTCCCAAAAAATTTCCTGTCAAAATACACTAAAAATCATATTATATTATCTCTGATGAAATCGATAAATCGAGATTATACTTCTGAAAAGCGCTTATTACCCTCCATCATGATTCACGTCGTTCGCATCAACCAAAAAAAAATCCGTTAATACCTTCGAAGTCATCTTACGAGATAAATTAGCCTGGCTACTCTTTCACTCTATCTTTCTCTCTCCCTCTCTCTCTCGCTAAATCACGTGCCATGTAAAAAGCGAAACAACGCAAAATCCTCGAAATCCTGCCGAAATTTTCGGCTCCGAATAAGCGCCAACTGCGCACATTTTTCCTGAGCACAAGTCTCGTCGTCGTCGTCGTCATCGTGCGGTTCCACGACGATAATTCATACGCGCGCGACCAAACACACAACCCAAAAAGAGAGAGAGAGAGATAAAAAAAGCAGAGATATAGCTATTTTAGCTGGAATCGAAGGCTTAATAAAATACAAGGATTTTCTGCGACGACTACCTAGAAAATCGCAATAAAGACATTAAGCCGGCGTGAAGAGACCATGATAAATTTCGCGAACGCTTGGATACTATCTCCCCTTTTCCCTCGATAGAGGAGGGACAAAAAAATGGAGAAACGAAGAAAGAAAGAAGGAGCTTATAAGTCCTTTCTTTTTTTTTTATCCCGAGCGGGACTCAATTACGTAGCTTCGGGGCGTATGGAGCGTAACGCGCGTCGTATACGGTTATACGCGTTATTGCGGTCCACCATATTCTTCGTCGTACGTGCATTTGTGTCTTTGCTCGAGGTATACACGAGCATTTGCGTCATCGTTGTCGTGTATATATGTATAAGTATACACCGGATTACATGGAGGTGATATTGAAATTAATGAGATGCAATGATTTCCAGGAGCCGTGCGGTAATGAAATAATACGAATTTTTTCACCTAGAATATATGGAGAGTATAACGAAGTGCTTAACGTGTAGTCATTTGCAATGTCGTGTGCATGATAAATCCAAATGTGTATGGATATAATATCAGAGATTTTCGCTTTCAATGAAAACATATTTTTCTCGACGTATTGCTTGCACACGTATATATATAATTTAATTGCATAAGGAAAAATCGTTATGGTTTTAACATAATTGTTCTTGATATAAAAAAAAATATATCCGATGTTTGCGAGGAATAATGATAGCTTGTGTACACGTACACGACCGTTAGACTGAAGAAACGATCGTGCATGATAAAGTCATAAATTTTAACCCATAAGAACACAGGAAATGACGGCCATTTCAATATGTAATAATAAATAATTTGAATATTATTACAGAGTAAACTCTAGAATTTAATGTTATTTAGAATTCGTCGTAAATACAGAGCTGTTGCAAGCGTGCAATAGCAGTATATTAGGGATATCAGATTTCACTCTATAAAACATATTTTTATGGCTCTAATAATACGGATTATAATATTTTCGAACGCGGCTATTTCATCACTAATAAAAGTTTTAGTAACTTTATCTGCTAGCGTATCTCTGATATACAGAAACCTTGACTGGTTTTTGGCCAGTTCACAGCGGGGTTTTAGAATTAAAAACTAAATTTTTATAATTAATTTTCGCTGCCTTATTTTGTTTTGATAATAAAAATAAAAAAACAAACTCCTGTTGAAAATTAAATTGTAATATGAACTGAACGAATTTCCATTAAAATTCTGCCGTGAGATATAAAACATTATCAAATTAGTTGGCGTCGAAAGAGCTATTCAAAAAATTTCTTGAGAGGAGCTAACAGGAATAGCAAGTTCTTTTTTAAGACTTCAATAATTCATTGAATTATTGCGTGTGGACTGGATAATAATTATGCGAAACGATTTTTTTTTTTAAATAATAAAAATAAATATTTCTAAACTTTTTCATATTTCTACGCAGATAGTTTAATTTATGTTTGGCAATTGGAAACTCACTACTAACCCCATAATTATATATACAAAAATATGACAAAAATGATATTCTTTCAAAAACATTTAGAACTACGTGTCAACGGAATAATGCATAATCAAACAATATAACAAAACCCATTAATAATCTACAGCTCCACATCATCCAACGTTCAATTCAGAGCACACGCATCACTTCCACTCTATTCATCTCCTCCTCCTCCTCCTCTCTCATAACTCGACATACCCACCGCATTACCTCCCACCTCAATCATCTCTAATACACCGCAACCACCTCCCTCTCCTACCTTTAAAAGTCTCTCTTTGCCATCGACACTCCCTACTACTCGAGAATACCTCGGAATTCCATCGCGAACCCACACACACACACGCATGCACGTTTCACACTTCAGATGCTCTCTCTCTCTCTCTCTCTCTCTTTCGAGCCCACGCCCGCATATAATGCTGCATTAGAATAACAAATAGCCAAGAGCCGCAGGGGGGCGCCTCTCGCGTGCATGCGTGCGTGCGAGCGTCTGTGTGTATAAGGTATAAATAAGGCTCGCGCGTGAATTCTCGGCTGCTATATACACGCGGATATATATATATATATATATATATAAGATTTCGCACGCGCGCGCGTGGCACCCCGCAAGCTGGATTATTAATCGGTGGCCAGTGCCGGTAGATGCATCCCAATTAGTGAGGACACCTTTTTCGAGAAGGAGAGAGAGAGAGAGAGAACCAAATACTGTGTGTTCGCCTGGGATTATTTGATTTTCGAACGCATGCTGCGATGAGCGTGGGTTGTGTGTTTTTTGGGAGGTATATAATATGGTAGCTACGGCCACAGGATAATATTAATGTGAAGAAGGTGGTGGGTAGAGGGTGTGAGAGGAGAGAGAGAGAGAGAGACAAATTAAATGCGAATAATTGGGGATGATGGATGCGGGAGCATTGATTTTTTTCAGGTGCGAAGAGGTATGCCAGTGTGTGGGTTTTGGGTAGGAGAAGTTTATTGAATTGGTTGTTTGGAAGGTTTGAAGGTTGCTGAGTGCATCGATATAAATATTTCGTTTGTATATGATATGTAGTATATGTAAAATAAGAAATCATACAAGAATTCAATTACTGTTGTTTGAATGATTTTGTTTATTCAGTAAATATGGTAAAATATTGTATCATTTTGATACAACGACTATAAAAAATTAAAAAGTTTTTCAATTTTCCTTTTGTTCTTAAATAAAAAATGAAATTATTCATGTTCTTTCAAGCGATATAACAGAATTTTCATAAGTCAAGAGCAGTTCAAAGGTACCCGAGCCCACGCAGACACTAAAATTTTGAAGTGCATTAAAGTGCATATAATGAGCTGAATGAAAAAGAGAAAGAAAAAGTAGCTCTGTCGAGGCTCAAAATTATCTTTGAAAAGTAAAAGAAGAAGAATGCATGTATATATGTAGCGACGGGGAACGGGAATATGAAGATGTGGAAAAATAAAGAGGGAAACCAGAGATATGCACTTTACGCGGCTTCTGGTGTTACATGTGAACTAGCGGAGAAGCCCGAAAAGTCAAGAGTGTTCCACACAGCACCGCGCACTTGAAAATTTCAAGCTATCTGTTCGTGCGTTTGTAAGTGTTTTATTTATGAGGCTCGAAACAAAGAAATTGCTTGGAGAAATTTAGATTTTTCATCCAACACAGTACATATTGACATTATACATATATTGAATGTTATTCGTTAGCCACTAATAATAGAAATTGAACAATTAATTGGCATAATATACTCTCTTATAAACCGGTACAACTCAACGCAGCCAAAAAATCATATTTATATTAAACACATAATAAATTATATTTAAAAAACACATCGGTTTCGTCGAAACGAGTTCCGACGATTACTCAAAGTCGCAGCGCATTTAACAAACATTATTACTTCGCGACTCTCGAACCCAATCTCCTTCTCTTGAAAAAGCTTCATAATACACAAAACCCGCGAGCACTAAAAAATTCCTTTCTTTTTTTTTTCAAATTCAAAGAAACACATTTTCGCTCTCTTTACGACTATACGATCGAAGCGCGCGCGCGCGTGTTCACATAGCAAATGGAAATAAGCGGGGGCGTTGCAAACGGTCGCATAAACAATGTACTACACAGCGCAGTCCAACCAGTTTTTCGGGAGCCATAGCGGCAGTTACATTCGGCGAAACTATCGGCGTTAAGCGGTGAATTTACACTCTCGAGCGTATTTTACATCGACACCTTACAAAAGAAGCTGGACTGCCGCGGCTATACCTCGTTAAATCGGGAATTCCCTTTCCAGCTTTCGCTGCTCGTAAACACCTCGGATTCTTTCCTTTTCCTCTCTTTCTAACCAGTCAAATAATTCCATTATCTTCGCTCGTTGGTATAAGTATATATATATACAAAAAATAAATTTTTCATCGCCCGGAACAAGTGTGCTGCTTATTTCCTGTGCGAGATTTCGCGTAATACGCACATATATACATATAGCACTGCGGGGATTACACGTGGCCTGCGAGTATATGTGTAATCCCTTTGGCTACAACCAGGATTTGTAAATTATATGCCGAATCGAAGGTATGTGTATATATGTATATATTAATAAATATTTAGGAGTGGAGAAAGGTGGAGCGCAGGACGCAGTCGTGGCTCAGCAGTTTTTCTTTATATGTAGATTCCAGCGATATATATATACTATTCTGGTGCGACGAAAAAAAAAAAAGGCAAGGCGTACGGGTCGCCGGTTTTTTGTCCATGGCAATAATGCAGATATCTGATCCTGAGATTTGAAATATCGATGCGCGATCGATAAAAAAAACAAGAAGAAAAAAAAAATAGCTGCGGTGGTAGGATTTGACTTTGGTGCGAGCGGGTTTCTTTGTGTTTACAATACAAGTTGGATATGTCGTGGTGGAAAAAAAGGCTTGGAAATTTCGGATAATGGATTGGATTATCGTAAAGTGTAGTATTGAGTGTTGAATGTGTACTTAAGATTGTACAGGTAGATATTGTAAGAATTTCGGGATTGGAAGTGCGTGAGAAGATGTAAAAGAAATCTTATTCTCTGTATTATACTCGCGTTACAATGTTTATATATACGTTCACATATATGTATACTTGTTATAACAAAAGGATTGTCATATTTTTGCCACATGAAAATTCGAAAGTGCGCAGGGAAGTAAAGTTTAATATCGCCGTTCGCGCGGATGGTTATTGTTGCAATGAATGTTATTTTAATATAACATTGTCGACCGAAAGTGTATAAATGTTTATTGAAATGCTAATACTGCGTTTAACCAATACGATTTTAATAATGCAATTTACCATCGAATAATATAATATCGCAGTAAACTAACAATAATTTAAAGCAATGGTTACATTCTAACGTTTCAACTATAACGTTTTGTGTTCCATCATCGTTTTATCGATTACAATTCCCCAGCTAACTATAAAATTAATATGCGATAATGCAATTCAGAAATTCCGTCGCAATTACAACTTACAACAAGCCTATATTTTCCTAACTCTCTCGCTCTTTAAAATCCCACACAACAATGTATATAAACCCGTATAACCATCGTCCAACGCATCAAGCGCCATCATATATACCATCGCAAACAGCATCCACACACACACACACACACACGCACGTTTACGATAAAAACTCGCGAACCTCGTACAATACTCATATTATACGCAGAAAACATGCTGGCTACATATACACACACACATATATATACTCGTTCTATGCGTAAATTTAACCACCACTTACACACATACACGTGCTTTACTCTCATGTCTATATGGCTTCCGCGATGCGTAGGCCCGCGTATTTACACGGTATAACTTAGAGGCGTACTTACGCCGCGCGTTTTAATAAAAGGGCCGGGCATGCTGGAAAACACACGTATGCATGTGTATCCTCTCTCTCTCTCTCTCTCTTTCTATACGCATGAATAAACCATGGGCGTATATACATATACTTACGCGTGACAATCTTATCGAGCTACTGGGTGTAGAAGAGCACAGCATTATAGCAACAGCAGGCTTATACGGTTTATATATATATACACACACACGTGTACGATGTTGGAACAAGGAATTTTTCGGATTCCATCGTATTGTTAGTCGCGTAGGCTGGTAGCTGATGTAGGTTTGTTTTTTCTTTCTTTTTTTGGAGAGTTCACATACACGCGTGTGTATATGTTTGGAGATGACGGTAGTTGGATGTCTGACGTTAATGACTTGTTAGAAGGAGGTTGAGGTGGAGGCGAAGGAAGGTGTTTTTTGTTCATGAATCTTTTATTAGGATGCTTATCTCAGGGATTAGGTGGTGTATATGTATATATATACGAGGCATGTGGGTTAGGCAAGGATTGCCTCGGGAGCTGCGATACGTTGTTGGTTTTGGTGGTTAATTAACTGGTTAGGTGCAAGGTGTGCTTTGTAAGTGCGTGGTTTCTTTTTGGTAATGGTAATGTAATTGTCTGTAGCCTGTACAGTGTAGATTTTATCGGCATTCGTGCGGTATAAACATGGTTTAGCGTTTATGTGTTGAAGATATAAATGTACGTGGGTGCGATTTGACTAATTTAATCGTTAGAATTTTTCTTTTTTTAATATATATTCGTTGTTTCAAAGATTAACTGCTCTTTTAAAATCAAATATCTTTCCTTTTTCTTAATGGATCTTCTTCTTCTTCCTCTTCGAATGCTAATGCTATACTAATAATACGCGAAATTTCCAGCTTCATTCACTGTAAACAACATCAATTAATTACATTTCGAAACTCTGCACAAGTGTGAAATTAAAACCTTCATCAAAGCCATAAAAGAATCTTCGCGTGCTTTCATAAGTCAGCTATGTGACATATATACCACTCTACCATCGCACATAGAAATCAAAAACTTTCCCAGCTATACACACTCCTCTCTAAAAGAAATCCTTATATATACACATCAGAATTCGCACATGAATATAAGCACACACATATATATGCCATTCGCTATACCGGCACAATAAATTAGTCGAAATATACGCCCGTATACGCGCTTCATTCACTCGCTTTTGTATATATACATATACATATATACACACACACATATATATATATATATAGCGGTAGCTTTTACTCTCCTCTTTCTCTCAGTCGCGGGAGGCCGGGCGCATTAACGCACGGAGAATATCGCGTATCAGGCGCCACTGCGAATTCTTTGTCGACAAGCGTGTGTGTGTGTGTGTGTGTATATATATATATATATATATGTGTATGTATAGGTATAGAGGATACTCATATACATATATTCACTTCGAATAAATTACCGTGCGCGCACACGCGTGTGTTTATATTGCAAAACTCGCGAGACGGGGAGAATACATTTGGTATATGTGTACGAGAGAGCTGCGAATAAGATAGCCGTGTTAATATCTCGAGGAGATGGTATTGTTAGGAAGGCGACATGGAGGTTAGCGGGTGGCTGTAGCAATAAAGAGCATTTGTGTAAATATCCTATAGTTTTCGGATGATTTACGGTGGAAATGAATTTTATGCATATACCAAGGGGTAAAATGGTTAGTGGAGCGCGCTAAAAATACGAATTATAGATAACTGTACGTCTTTGTTGAACTATGAAAAACAAAAATTGTTATTATTCCTTGAGCAAACAAAAAACAATAGAATATCGGTTTATGGTTACATGCTAAATATTTATTAGTATATTTATTAAAAATATTTATTACTAAACAATATAGATACAGAATTAAGTACTTACTAATTTACTTCAACTTTAACACGTTCCACTTTCCTCCGGCACCAAAACCAAAAAGAATCACGCCCTTATTCCTGCGCACATCACAAGCCCCACTTTCGTTTAAATTAATGTCCCGACAGTTTAGCTTCATTAGGAACTTTCTCTCTCTCTCTCTCTCTCTCATCTCATCCACGATCTTCTTTTTCTTCCTTCCGACGCGTGTCGAACTTTGTCACACTTGGACACGACTGTGCCGTCTCGTCGTATACATACACGTGTTACAGAGAGGAACGGAGAAGCAAAAGCAACAGCAACAGCACGTTATACGCTTGAAAATCGAGAATTAAAACCGCGCACCGGAAGGGGCGAGTGAGAGTAATATGTCACCGCAGAGAACGACGCACATGCGCGGGCGACCACCCGTGAACTCTCTTTCTCTCTCTCTCTCTCTTTCGGTTCTTCCGACTTTTGGGAGACGAAGCGATTTCTGACGGTGTGGTACTGTTATTTGCATAATAGCGTCGTTTGCGTGGAGGATAATCCGGGAAACAGTTAGTACGAAAAAGGAAGATGGTTTTGTTTGTCATTGCTGTGTAGAAAGGTTGGTATAGATGGCTTTGTTAATGGTTGTCGTGGTTTGAATTTGATCGACGAGATCTCGTTGGAGATGGGATTGTTGAAGATTGGATGAGATGGTTGGTGAATAAAACAATAAATCATATTTTGTTAAATTATTTTGTTAAAGCAAATTATTGACGAACATGCGGTATCTATACAAGTGTCATAAATAATCTAAACGATCAGTTGTCTAAGCTTTCAAACCATTTATACCTATGTATTTTAACAATGTCGATTAATCTGCAATAAATAATGATAATATTAATTAAATAATCATAAAGCCCTTAACAATAAAATAGACTATAGCAAAATTGGTAATTTATCTTACAAATCATTATCAGAATATTTCCTTATTTCACGTTCATACACGCTACAAAATTAGAAAATTATAACATCTCGATTTCTATACAAATCCTATACTCAACTATTTTACTACCCTCAAATCAAAACTAATCTCAATTCCCTTCTCCTCGCATACCTAACCCCTCAAATTAATACGCTCGCGTTAACGAACCCATTAACCCTCGACCCATCCCCAACATCACTACACACACACCCATCCACAAACATCTCAATATCACATACTCGACTCTGACCCGCCGCCGCCATACTACCATCAACAAAAGAGTTGCAACATAACACGACTCGCATGCGCACGTCTATTTCGAAAAAGTGCATATTCAGCTGCGCTGGTGCTCGCAACTGCATTATTCTCCCTCGAACGCGGCGAGTTTTTCCCTCGACTCCGCACGTGTAATTTAATCATCGGCAATCCGTCAGACTAGCCTTGCCCACACTTTACATACCACCACAACTGTATATATACTATACTACTATTCTCCGATTTCCCATCTCCTCTGCGCGTTGACGACAGGTTGCGCGATTCCTTGGTTGTGATTACAATGCACGTGTATGTATGTATATATATATATACGTATATACGTATGGAAGTATAGAGGTATATAGCCACTGATCTCGAGCGAGTAGCGCGCGTTCCGCGTGGGTGGCCTGTAATATACGCGCACGCTCGCGCCACCTCTCTCTCTCTCTCTCTCTCTCTCGGGTTCCACCTCCGGTGATGATGAATGAGGCAGGCGCACGCGCGTTGCTCCTTTTTTCGCCCTCTCTCTCCCTCTCTCTCTCTCTCTCTAGAGTAAGCGAGAGCGAGGCTCCTTCGTATCCTCCCAGGTTATTATTACATCTACCTACTACTACTACCATCTTCTTATGGCCAAGCGTAAGCAGCGAGCTGGTGTACATATATATATGTGTACGTAGGTATATTCTTCCGCGTTCTGTGTCGCTATGTGAATGTTTTTCTTTCGTTTTCCCGGATAGGAAGGAAAACAGAGAGAGAACTCGGATCTAGCTGTCGCTTTTTTTTCATAAAGTGGCTTATGTGTGTGTGGAGGCTCGAAGATTTAGTGACGCGGACGATTGTAAGTGTCGTGTGTCCACTTGTACGGTATATATATACGTGAGATGAGGTTTCTTTTTCATCTTGAGAGATTCGATCTGGGTGTCCTTCCGAAGCTATACGACGAGCACTGAATTAGTAATGATTCGTAATTGGGAAGCGCGTAATTTTCTTTTTTTTTCGAAGGTGATGGTTAATGTGAGAGATTTTTCAACAATTTCACGTCATTTGTATATAAGAGTGACGTAAATAATATGTTGTTTATTATTGATGATTGACAATTATGAAGAGAGTTGAGCTCTGGTTATATAGTATATAACGTATACGAATTAAAGAGATAATTTGAACGGCTATTCGTTCGAAAATTTACGATAATAATAAACATTTCACGCCTGAATCTCTTATTAGCATGATCGCTTATCGGATAACTGACAGGTCCGTTTTTTTTCAAGCCAAAAAAATTCTGCTACTGTGTGGCTTTCTTTTTGAAAAAAAATAGAGAAGTAACCAAAAACGTTACACTCCTTTTATATTATAGAGTAAAAATAAATAAAAGCTGCTTTACAAGGACAAACGAGAACGCGTGTTTGACTCTCGCATTGACACCCATAAATCAGACTTAAT
>JAYJLV010000011.1:127198-142763 GCA_036873485.1 Torymus texanus | reverse complement strand
TAATTACTTTGACTTGACTAATTGCGTTGACTTAACTAATTATGTCGACTTGACTAATTACTTTGACTTGACTAATTGCGTTGACTTAACTAATTATGTCGACTTGACTAATTACTTTGACTTGACTAATTACTTTGACTTGACTAATTGCGTTGACTTAACTAATTACTTTGGCTTGACTAATTACTTTGACTTGACTAATTACTTTGACTTGACTAATTACTTTGACTTGACTAATTATGTTGACTTGACTAATTACTTTGACTTGACTAATTGCGTTGACTTAACTAATTACTTTGGCTTGACTAATTACTTTGACTTAACTAATTACTATGGCTTGACTAATTACTTTGACTTGACTAATTACTTCGATCATTACCCAATAAATTTCGTCATAATGTAGAACCAAATAAATAATAAGTTTCAAATGAGATGTGGGACTTTCAGGTACCAGTACATTTTAGTATGGTCAATACCTTAGACATACCTGAGGTATAATACTAAACCGTTTACCTTTATGGACTTTCAACCGGTAGTACATTTAGTGAATAACTCTCATAACTGACACTTATCCAAGGAAAAGTGGTCATTAGGGCTAGCTACTTATGTCATCAAAGTTTTGCATCATATATTCAAATCTAAAGAAGTTTTTTTTTTGATAATAACAATTTTTGTTATTAATAAGAATTTACATTTTAAATAATCTATTCGAAAGTTATATTGTTTTTAAGATATCGCTTTTAAAATTATTGTATAATTTTATTTGGGAAAATAATAAAATAAAACAAAAAAGTGTTTAGTTATATCATTTTTTCCCTGATTTTTTAAAAACTTATGTTTTCCATAACATGATAATTACATTTTTTCAGAATTTCTTTATGCAACAAATCAAATAACTATCTTTATGAATAACTATAAGGATGGTGTTGGAAAAAAATGTGCAATATTATGAATTATTACTACATAACTTAAATTGTTAACTACCATTATATTCATCATTTGATCTCTATTAAAAAATGTCATCATAATATAGCTTTTTAAATACTTATACATATATCTGTATCTATATATTAAATTGACATCACACTCATTTACAATGTAAAAATTTTCCGCATACCCAAAAAAAGAATGGTATACCTTAAATTTCAACCAATAAATTAAAAATTTCCAACACCATTCATACTTATATATATACTTTACAACTCAGCTACATAGCCCGTGAACCACCACCACCACTATGGCCTTCCGTGTAAATTACCTCGATAACTTATAAAAGCACCTTATATAGGCTCGCGAGCGAATATTTATACCGGTCGTCAGCGAGCTGATGGCACGACAGTTGAAAAACAACCCGCCCCCTAAAAAGAACAAATATATATATATCCGACCAACACAGTTAATGGCTGCCTCGTCATCCTTGAATTCGCCGAACCGTCCGTCCCGTTCACTATACTACTAAAAAATGTATATTAGTATAAAAAAGTTTATCATATCCAAGAACATCTGATTATTAACTCTTCACGCATCTAAGAACCTTATCTTCCACCTACTATACTTCTTTTTTTTTAAAGTATTGTACAAATACATATATATATATATATATAACAAGGAAATTTCTCAACACGTCAATTCGTCGTATCCGTCGGGTAAATCGAGACCCCCGTAACCAGCCGATTACACACACATACACACACCGACGCCGTGCGAATGTATAGCTTTATTAGCGCCGGCGGCAGTGGTAGTCGCTTCCCGGGACGAGCGAACTCTGCGCTTGAGCTGCTGCTGCTGCTGCCACCCCCGGCGATCTCACGCGTATACATATATACCCTCCCTTCCTCGCACGCTATACATATATACCATTTCCCCTCTCTCACACCCTCTCGCGCTATAAATTTCCCTTCATCTCCATATACATATACCGTTTGCTCTCGCTCTCGTCGTTTTATATTTTTATATACATTTTCGGTCCGCTCCTTCTCTTACACATCACGCACTCATTATACATTTCTTTTATTCAAATTATCAACCGCACGACATCAATGTCTTCTTCTCTCTCTCTCTTATTCCACGCTCGTCTTCTCTCATTTCGCACATATACCGCATTCACCTCTCTCATACGTATATACTCTCAGATGACTTTCATTCATCCGTTACATCTCGGGACGCGAACCCTTGTAATATACACGAGTCCTGGGTTCTCCTGTAACATCTTTGTTACGTCACTGTCGTTCTCTCCTCTCTTATCCTCCACTCTTCTTTGCCTCTATACCTCTCTAATATAGCATATACCTCCATTCCACCACAGCTCTCTTTATTTTTTTCCTCGCTTCACACTATGCTGTAACCCCTCCGTCTTCTTCCCTCCATCTCTCTTTCAACCCCGTGTACGTATATACGCAGAACCCTCAGGGTAGTAGTGTGCAGCACATTGCCAGCCGGCGGCGGTCGATCGATCTTTTTCGCCAGCGTGCTAGCTAGAGCGAGACAGACCTTCCATATATACACATATATATATACACACACACACACACACATATATCCAGCTCCATACTCCAATCTCTCTCTCTCTCTCTCTTTCGATGTGCTGCCGACGCGTTCATACCTAAACTCGTTCACTTACACTACAGCACACTATACATATATATCTATATATACCTATACGTAGATCTCCGCAGTCGCGCGTATATACGCGAACAGCTTTTCTCGCTCGCGACAGCCTGAAACTCGATAAGCCGTATACGTACGTACGTATACGTACAGTAGGAGGACGTTGAAGAGGGAGAGAAACAGAGAGAGAGAGAGGGGGGGGGACTTGTAGAGAGTTAAAGATAGGCGTGGTTTTCCACTTAGATATACAGCTGGTTGTAGCCGCACAGCATGAAGCCCAACCCTTGGCGCTGCAGGCACGCGAACGGCCAAACGGTAACCAATCATATAACGACTCCGCCTCCCCACTCCCGTACGTATTAAGCTCAGCTGGTATAGCAGTAGAATGTAGGCACCAGTTTGAGCCTCGCCCAAAAGGTGGGGGGCTGGCCTCGATGCGCGCGCATCTCTTATACTATACACCCGTTATCTTGGCGGTAGAGTGGTGGAACATCAAGCAGTAGTATAGGTAGTAGCGAGAAAGAGAGAGAGAGAGAGAGAGAGAACGACAGCAGAGTGGAGAGAGAGAAAGAGAGTGGGGGGAGGCCGATCGTGGGAGGATGAGGAGTAGGAGGCCAGTGGAGTTCGGGAAGTCGGGCAGCGCAGACGCGTTGTGTGTCGCTGCTGCTGCTGCTTGCTGCTCTTTCTCTCTACTTGTACACCGTATATACTAGTACTATTACTATTACTACACTACTTGCTGTGTGCTCGTGCTGTGTGTGCTGTTCTTTATTTTCTCTGTGAACAATCATTATATTAGGACACAGTGTTCGGACTTATATATACGCGAGGTGAATTACTGTCGCGTATAGATGAGCATTAGTATATATTGTTATCGTTATACTGCTAAACATTGTATATTATGTGCGCGTGAAGAGAAGAAGAAGAAGACAACGTCGTGATATACGTGCTACTATATCTGCACACACACTCGTACTCCATTTTGTATAGTCTCGCGACGGTATATAATCAACTACGTATATATAGATATATATATATATTCGCGATCGTTGGTTACGTAAAGAGAGCATCCCTCATCACATGCGATTATCGTCGCAAGTGCGCGGGTGTGGAGGCAGCCGTGAAGAAACAGCTGATAGTATAACTGAGAGCACAGTTCTCTCATTCTTTTCGTCTCTTAAACCAGCCACATAATTGCGCGTATAAAGATGCCGACAAAAGGTGAGCGAGGTACGAAAGCGACGGATTTCAGCATAGCTGCAATTATGGCGCCTAGAGGACCGTCGTTTGGTCATTATCATCTACAGGGATTAAGCGCTGCAGCTGCCGGGAATGCTGCACAAGCTGCTAATACAGCATTGGAATGCGCTGCTGGTGGTAAAGCACATCATCCGTATGTCACCGCTACTAGTCCGACGCTTGATCACCGTGAGTCTTCGTTGTTTGATGTTTTGTAATTGATTGGTTGTGTGGATTGTGCGGCTTTGTGTATGTATGTGTGAATACGAGGTTGGATGATAAGGAGAGAAAGAGGATGGGTCAGTGGTTTGGTTATTAAGAGCGGATGATAAGAGAACGATTGCTGAACGAGTGTGGTGATTTGCGAGCTTGTATTATTGCTTATGTGAGATGGAAAATAGTAAGAGAATGAGTGTGTGAATTAGCAAGGGGTCATGGTAGATTGTTTGGAATACAATTTTTATGGAAAAAGGTTGGATTTTTAACTGTGATTAGGGTATGAATGGATGTAGTAGAACGATTAAAGTGAATTATTGAGAGTTAATGAAAGAAATGTGATAAATAAATTGTGATTGTTAGTAGGAGTGATTTTTGGAATAGTTTTAAAGATTCTTTTGGCTGTTTAAAGTAGTTATTATAAGCTTGACAGCTTCATTTTATTCTGGGAGGTGAAATATTTATTCTACAGTTGAAAATTTTACTAGTCAACTCGTTACAAATTCATTAATTAGGTAAAATTTAATGTTATAATGACTTTTTGATAGGTTAGCAATTTCCTTAGTATTTGTTGAGTGTTTAAAGGTGAATTGGTGTTAAAAGCTAGGAATAAGAAGTCTATTTAAATAGATTCGTGTTTGCTTTTAGTCAGTATAAACTAGAAATTCCTTAATAATTATAGTACAATCTTCAACGATAATTTATGCATCACGAAATTAATATTAGCGATTGATAAATATGAATGTTTGACGTGAATTGAAATGCTAATGTGTTAAATAAGTTTTGGAGCAAAGTATGAACGTTAGAGAGTGCGAGTGGCGTTTGCAACGATGTTATGTACATTGAAAAAGTATTAATATAGACGTCATCTATGAAAATTTCCATTTGTTAATGAATTATTTATATCATTCTTAAAGATTCAGAGCTTACATTAGTTGTTTGCATGAATATCTCTTTGATTTCAAGTTTTGAACGTTCCGAGTGCGCAGCCGTCGGCTTGCCAACGTTAGCCATTTTGTGCTGATCCATAAAATAGTATAACGCAACTGCAATGTATCCTAGTTTCTACTCTATTTTGTTAAACAAAAATTCATTTTTGTTTATAATATAATATTTTAAATATAATTATACATTAATTAGGTCATTATTTATCAATAATTTGACCAATATTCATTAAAAATTATTCATTGAATGCACGCAAAAATAGTTAAAACAATTTCCTCTACGATCATCTGTACTTTTACCAAACAAATTCTCCCAAAATCATCACTATACATATACTAACGCCAAAACTTCCCCGCCATTTCTATCGCCATCCCCTAAAGCTGCATCTATATAACGACAACAATCAAGAAAACAATACAGCTGCCAAACCCCGCACTTCTACGAAAACATACGCACGCACACATTGCTACATCAGGGGATACAGACACACACACATGTCGTTGTCCCCACAAAATCGTCCATCATTACAATAGCAACGCGTGAAAAGCCCACACCCTCACAAAGCCCACCTTCCTTTGCAAACACAGTGTCAAAACATTGACGAGATGACCCCCCACTTACGAGCAACCTGCATATCCGCACCACAGGCGCCATCCTTGTGCTTTTTTTCCGGTGAACTGTCAAAATACACATACACACATATGCTCTTATATAAAGTCTCTTCCTCTCAAAAGGCAAAGGAAAAAACTAAAAGAGGAGAGAGAGGAAAAGAAAGAGGCAAGGAGGAAAGAACCCAAGGGAGTCGAAAAGCTCGTGGGTAACAAATTGCAGGGGCCAACCGTTGCCGGCGGCAGCAAGCAGCAAGCAGCAGCAGCTCGCGACTGGTGACAGGATATTCTGGGTGGTCGCGCGCGTCGTACTCTCTCGTTCTCTCCTCGCAGGTCGTATTTCTTGTCGAATCGAAAACGAGAGCGTGCTGCGCCCAAGTAGAGAGAGAGAGAGAGAGAGAGAGTAGAAAGACCACCCCGTATGGTCGCGCCCCGGATGCGAAATGCTTTTTAATTGACAAGTGGTGCTGCTGCTGCTGTATTATAGTGCGCGAGGTTTTTCGATGACCGAGAAGACGACTATACGGTGAGGAAGGAGGTATATATATATACGCGGCAGGGATGTGGTGTAATAAGGCTTCGGATTGGAATACGTGATGAGGTGGTGGATTGAGGTGGTATGGGTAGGTGAGTAAGAGGGTAGGGGTAGGAGGTTAGGATTGGACGTATAAATGAAGAAAAATTTTGTGATATGTAGATTTACCTAGAGTGTGTAAATTGTATCAAAGCAATTTTATTTACAGATAGAATAATAGAAGGGGTATGTGCCTTAATTCCGTCTTGTTCACAGAAGTTATTTTATAATTTTCGTTTAAACATATATATCTCTCTGTTTACAATAGGAAATTAATAGAGACTCTGGGAAAATATACCTCTTGCAACCGTATAGAGGAAACCTGAACCACTTCTTTCGAGTCTTCCGGATGTTTGCGAACTTTCTATCCATTGCATTCGATAATTGCTGTGTTCTTGCTATATTCAAACATATCGCGCCCCTAAAACCTTTAGTAACAGCAGCCATGATATTAAATAACCACAACGGTAAAGCTATAAAAATTTGTGTTTGCATTACAACCTCTCTATAATAGCAAAAAGACTACTATAACGACACGCGGAACGGAAATTCCGTAGTAGGCCAACAACACAGCGGCGCAGTTACACTGGACTGTGAGGAAAAATTATGCAGAAGCCAATCGTCCGCGTTAACCGTAATAATCTCTCCTCACTGTCTATATCTCTTTCCTCTCTTTCCTCTCAACGATAGAAATTTACGACCGATCGAGCGGTGAAAAGCCAACGGCTTTATCGCCTGGAAACAATGGCCAATTTAGCCCGGAAAGAGCAGTAGTAGTATACCACTGCTATGGAAAAAGAGTATATATATATACAATGTGTATATAAGCTTCGAACGGCGCGTATCGAGAAAGTCGCGGGTATTATGAAAGAATAGAGCCATTAAGGCGCCGGCGCGCAAGCGTTACGACAGATAATTGCCGCGGCAGTGGTGTAAATTTTATTGCCGCGCGCTTATTATTGCCCCCTCCTCTCTCTCTCTCTCGACTTCTCTCACTTCTTGGGCTTTTACAGAAATGGCGGCGATTTACCTGTAGCCGCACACAGCAGCAGTGATGCCGCCTATGCGGAGAAGATTCACCGTGTGGTTGTAGGATTACAGATAGCGATGGAGAAACGAAGGGACCACACAGGCGAGAAATGAGGGACCGTTATAGGCTGACGCTTTTTCTTTTTTTTTTGGTGTTTGTGAGAGGGCGAGAAGCAAGAGGAAGCGATAGTATATAGCTGAGAGTGAGTGAGTGAGAGAGAGAGGAGGGTTTTACGTTTGTTTTTACTTTTTTTAGTGAGTGGAGGGAAACGATCGTATTTCCGGTTACTGGGGCAATTAAAGGCTCGCGCGAGCGAGCGAGAGAGAGAGAGAGAGAGAGAAGTGGTGGAGCGTGGCGTTTTGTGTGTTTTTTTTCTCGGTGATTTGTTTATCTCCATAGCGAGTGGAATACCGAAGAAGTAATTTATGGGGGTGTTCGATGATTGCTTTCCAAGCGCTTTGCAAATTTCCAATTGCACGAGTGAGAAAGAAAGAGGTGGAGTAATGAGGCGCTTGGTACAATGATATTCATCCATGGAATAATTTGTTTGATTAAACGAGTGTATAGTGTAAAACAAAGAAAGTTTTTTCTCTCATATATATTACAACGCTATAATCCCCACTACTGTACGTAATAGTCATCAAATTATCAGAATCGCGTACGTTGACGTCTGCCACAGTTTGATAAACTTTCCGTTAAACCTATATAATGTCGGTCGCTCGTTGTTTGCTCATTCGGTTTATTCTTCTAAAGATTAGTCACACTTCGGTTGGCATTGTATATTCCCCGGGATTTAACAATACCTCGATAATTGCTGAACGCACCATTAAAAATTCGATATTAATTACTCCCCTATAAACTGCCGTTGAGCGTACTACGTATCACAAACACACAACACAGCACTATGTATACGCAAATACGCACGAAAAATATATATCGCCTGAAGCGCGTTGCTGCTACTGCTGTTGCTGCTGCTGCGCAAATCTTTTATCGACGAGCGAGCTCCCGATACATATACATATACACGCACACTCTCCTCTCCTCTCTTTCTCTCTCTCTCTCTCTCTCTCTTGCCCTCCTCTCTTTTACTACTGAACTCGTGCACTCGAGCGCGCACACGTGAAATTTATATCCCCAATAAAATTTAAGTAATTTTTTCCGGCTGCGAGCGCTCGCATAATCGTAAAAGATACTCGCACATACCCCCACACACACATATATACACGTGCGCAGCTCTCCATCGAAAATAACCTTCTTCTCTCTTCTCTTCTCTCTCTCTCTCTCTCTCTCTCTCTCTCTCTCTCCTTTCTTCAATTTCATCATAAGCGCTCTCGATTAAAGCGGTGCGCGTGCGAGTGCTGGCAAAAAAGGGCCGCGCGTGGATATTATTAGCGCAGATGCACGTGTGCGCACGCGAATTCACAAGCGAACGAGCGCAGATGGATCCGTCGATAGGCTGAGCGCGCGCGCGCGCGTGCCTGCGGTTATAAGCGATTAATAAGAATTTCGGGGAATAATTTTATTGCTATACAGCTCTGCAACGTATAGCGTGAGAGTATATGATGTGGGTAATATCGATTTGGAAGAGAGAGAGAGAGAGAGAGAGAGAGGGAGAGAGAGAAAGAAAGAGTGTATAATGATTGGAGAGAGGTTTGAGCGTATGTGTGTGTGTATATATATGTATGCGTTGCTAATTGATGTGGCGGAATGGGATTGGTCTATTATTGGTGCCACAGTGCTTTGAGGTGTTGTGAATATTTTAGGGGATGGGGGATAATAAATGTACTGTTGCCGCCAGCTCGCACGCTTTTGATAGTTAAATTATATTATTATGGAACTGATAAATTAATGGGTATATGTTTAATATTAAACTCACCGAGAGAGAGAGAGAGATATTTAGATGTATCTAATAATTTTCATTCGGATATGGCTAACAATATATACGGCTCGAATGTTATTTCTAATTTATGGGAGTTGTAAATTTCACGTATAAAATTTCATCGTAAATTATTGTAATCGTCGTTATATCCGAATGCTTTCCGATTTCTATTTTTCATTTTTTGACTCAATTTCAAAATGTATATATAACTTTATTGAAAATTATACAGTTCTTGAAAATATTTGAAAATACCGTCACCGTAATATTAAGCTCACAATCTAAACATCCCGATTTTCGATTAATCAACAGGATATCGCACAGACCAATTCTCTCTCTTTCTCTACCCCTTCTATTTCATTACTCAATCAATCGCAAAACCCCTCCGATTTAACTTCATCCTCTAAAATTAACCCTCTCACGATTCTTGCCAAAAATCCAAATACATTCAGTTTCGCGTGGGCGCTTAACTATACGTTCGCATATATCCGCGAAAATTCATACGTCGGCGCGCGCGCGTGCCTGCCGGCTTCCGGCCCGTCAGGCACGTTCTCGCTTCGCTTCGCTCGCTTACTTACTTGGTTCCCCTCATTTTTCCTTTAATCGAGCCGTTATAACAGCCGGATGATTGCGCGAACGTTCTCCGCGCGACTCTATTTTCGGTATACGTGCATAGCCCAATAGAGACGTTTCGCGTGAATGATGGTTTGATTTGCCTCCTCCTTCTTCTCCACTTTCCTTCAGAGTTTCTGTTCTATATATTTCGCGAACGTTTGTAAGAGAGAGAAAGAGAGAGAATGGGCCGTAAATAGTTTGAGGATTGTTTACTACTCGCTCTTTGCCATGCCGCCACTACTGCGAGGCGCTTTGGCGTGCACGAGTGAACGCGGGAGTACGAAGGGAGAGTATATTTATATGTATATATATATATACGGAAGATGTGGGTGTATGTGTGTGTGTATGTATGTATGCATGCGCGGTGAAATATTGATTTCGGTGGTTCCGAGCTGGCGGCACACGGGAGAGTTCGACGGTACCGGAGGTAATTAGTGAGCGATAGGTTTCGCGATGATTTGCAAGAGAACATTGCTATATAGCTGTTCAGTAGTCATCAAAGAGTTTTAGTATAATTTTAGAAGTAATATATTATATACTTAATACAATTAATGGATATTGTATAATTTATTTGTTAAGTAGTTGTTTTAGAAAGTGCATAGGATTTTATTTGATAAAATTTAATAAGTCAAATTATATTGCCAGAGAATAAAGACAATGAAGTTTCAACTGTCTACAGCTCAAGTTTATGGCTATACATTTTATTATCCCAATAAATCGCTCAACCGGTGTATGTATAATTCTTTTTTAATGTGAGAATATAACGTTTTAGTATATTGTTGATGGAAACGTGTATAAACAATTTGTGAGAAAAGAATTTTCAAACACACCCATACCAATGGACAGGCGTAAACGTATATAACATCGAAGAAAAAAATGTCTCTATTCTACGAAATACTAGCTACTTTCTATATTTTACGACGCATCACAGAAAATAAATTTCTATATACAACGTATAGATCACGATAATAATTTCCATAGCTGAGGTGGTCGTATAATAAAATCCACGCGCGCGTGCATGCGACACGTTATAAATAATTTTCGCTGACAACTTTATACAGGAATGCAGTCGTTTTAAGATCTATAAACGAGAAATTTTATTAAATATACCAAAGACGATTTTATACTGCACATCTCGCATAATATGCGTGATGCGACAACGACAACGCATATACATGCAGCGCGCTGGACGGTACAAAAATTGCGCTAAATTATTCACGGCTCTTTTAAGAACCTATAAGCAGATTAAAAACATCGTAAATCACACGGACATATTAAACAAATGCTCGATCTTATTTTAATTCTTTTAAAAAGAAAAGAAAAAAAAATTCACAGACAGCATTAATCTCGCTCGAATTATGAAGGAAAAGGTGACACACTGCCGTTTAATCATAATTCAGGTATAACACTTCTCGTTCGCTCGCGAAATTGATATTACGTGTGTGTGTGTGTATATATATATATATATATATACCCATACACCATGCGTTCTCGGACAAAACAAATATAGATATATATCTATATCTGTGTGCGTTTATGTATATAGATATATACGTGTGTGTGTTTTAAAAATCATCGGCGCGAAAAAACTCGCGATTATTAATTTTCCATCTAGTTCGCGCGTACGCGCGCGCTCGACAGCTGCAAATTGAAATATTATTCTCGAGGCCGAAGCCATTTAGAGCGTGCGCGAACTGCTTCTACATATATATATATTCTAACTCACACATATATAAATATATACATATATACTCGTGCACAATTTTTTTTCCTTAATTGTACGCCTCTTCCCAACTTCCTCGATGCAACACTACTACACGCGCATATACATATAAGTGTTGTTATTAATACGAGCGATTAATCGCGTTTTCTCGCTACTAGATTTTCCACGGGTATGCGCGCGCGAGAAAACGATTGCGACAAGGCCTCTCTCTCTCTCTCTCTTATGCGCACTAGGGGGATACAAATTACCTACAATGCCCCCCTTTAACGGACCCCTTTATAATGGCCGACTCTTCGAAGTAATCGTCGACATATATAGGATGCATGGTGTATAGGAGCGCCGGGTTATGTTGCTGCTATATTGCATATATATACGGAAAATAATAGAGAATAAACGCGAGACGGTGCGAATTATTAATCTCAGCGTTAAGTGTGCGCACGGCCACATATAGATGCGTTAATTTTAATTGATATCCGAGAGAGCGAAGTTATAAAGAGCGCGTGAGTTGCATCAGTTGTAAGCTGTATGGCGTAGTGTATTGTAATGATTGAGCGATTATATGTGTATAATGTGCCTGTGTGCGATGATGGCTGTTCCGCGACTCGTTAGCGTTTTTATTAGTCTGATGAGGTCGGTTGTTATAAGGTTTTATGGAGTTCTGCTCGTCTATAACGCGTATAGAGCGACTGACATGATTTTTCCTCTTTTGTTGGCTGAGATACTTTGTTCTTTCTGTTCATCATGGGAGAGGAGAAATTTTTTTCTATAATGACTGATAATTCGTCTTACCATCAGTATATTATATACACGAGAGATAAATAAGTTCGCTTCGCGTATACACTCATTTGTATAAATGGATGAAAATGATAGGTGCTATTTGTTATAAATCAAGTCTTAGTACATATATATAAAAGGATGGATAAATATTAGCATTTACTATTAATTTCGAGCTATTAATTAACTTATAATTTAATTTCCAGTAACGATGGTGCAGTTAATATACTGAAAACTATCTTATAATCATAATAAAGCCGCACTTAAACAAATCAACGCGTCCCACAAATTACCGTCACCCAGTAGTCATATTCCACCGCGCCCATCCTCTCTCTCTCTCAATTTATCTCTAACCCTATACTCCACCCTTTCTCTCAATTCTCTCTCTTTCTCCTATACGTTCCTCTTGAATGAACTCGCTACCTACCTACCTACCTCACTCTTACGCGTACGCGGCGAATTTATGAATCGCCTCTGTCTCCTCTCTCTCTCTCTCTCTCTCTCTCTCTCTTTCTCTCTAGACCCCGCGGGCGGAATATCGAATCGCATTATACGCGCGCAGGCATCGCGCTACCGCATAATCCTTAGATAATTCGCTTCTGCGTGCACGAGCGCAAGCGAAACAGCTGCCACTACACTACAGCAAACGCACGCGCGCGCGCGGCAGCGAAACAGGTTTCGCGCGCCATTAATTAATACCAACGAGCCGTGTCCCCTTTAGAGATAGCAGCAACAGCAGCAGCAACAGCAGTGTATATATATAGTATACCTTAGTGTTATATTATGAGCGGTTTCTGTGCTATTGTGCGATCGCCTAGTTTTTTCTCATTTTTCTCACTCTTATATACGGTTGAACGAGGATATATATAGTGGAATGCGAATGAGAGAGAGAGATGCGCGAACGGATATCATGGATAGTCATCTATACAACGCGCTTGCGTATCGCATTACGAGGGAGAGAGAGAGAGAAAGAGAGAGAGAGAGAGAGAGGCAGAGGTGTGGAGAGATTAATCGCTGGTGATCGATAAGTCATTGGACCGAGAAAAATAGCTTTATTTGCGCGAGCGTGAGCGTGCGTGGAGGCAGGAGAATTGATTCTTATAAGGGGGAAAAATGGCCGAGCTGGAATTTCTTTGCTTGAATAATTGGTCTGTTTTCTAACGTTGAATCATATCTCTCGCGGTAATTCAATTGAGAATGGAACGTTTTGCAATATAGGTTCTGTTAAATTTTTACGATACGTCGGTATAGATATATAGTAGTTGCAAAAGTCGATAATATATATTATTTTTCTCGATTTCGAAAATTTATACTTAAATAATAGGCTATTATTCTTTATTCTCGCTTTGTATTCTAATTGAGGCATTTATGTAAACCCTAGAAATAGATATATAACAATGATATCTGATGTTAACAAAAATAAATCCAAAAAAGAAGATAATCAACTACAGAAACGAAATGTAATACGTTCGAACAACACGTGTATACAACAGAACCTACATATAGCATCCGAAATTCAATGCCACACTTACTCGTTGGATCCGTGTCCATCGCATTAGCCAAATCCACATAGCATATAACCTAAAGTCCACAACTTCTCTCTTCCACCTCCTTCTTCTCATAACTCACGCGCGCACCGCATACTTTTTTTTCCCTCCCAACTTTTGAATATTCAACGCGCGTGCCGGACTATAGTGTCGAACTCACATACACACGCTGATTCACCATACGCATGTGGGGGCCCGCGTGAACCGTCAAATTTATGTTTGGCGCCGCGGGACTATATACATACTACGATCTTAGTTTAACTCTCGTCTTTCCTAGTTTTGCTCAGCAGCAGCGGTGCGACGATGACGACGCGTAGTGTGATAAATGACAGCGCTGATGAGATTAAAATGTATGCGTGGATCGTTTTGCGTTATGCTATACGCGTGGATAAGAGAGTAAAATTACAATATGTCGTATCTATATGTATATGTGTATGTGTGTGTCTGTATTTGTAGAAGTGCAGCGCTGAAAATTTTGATGAGGATAGCGAGACGTACGTAACGTTATGTAAAGTGTTTATGACGGTTCGCGGCGAGATATAATTGATTGTAATTCGAGTCTATAATACTATACACGACGCGTGTATTTTGAAAGAAAAAAAAAAACGATGAGTGAAGAAGACGTGGTGATTAGTCGGGAGAGGATATATAAACGAGCAGTTGATAATACGATGTGTGTGAGGATTGATTTGAGCAGGAAAAATTGATACGCGAGTGTATAAGGGAGAAAAAACGTTGCAGAAAATTATATGAGATCGTAAGTTTTTTTTTCTCACATATATATGGTCGTATAATGCGTATTGTGTATATATAACGAGGGATTAATAACCGAAAAGTCTGAAAAATATTTTCCTTTTATACGTATATATTATATAATATCGTAATATCGCAATATTTTAGCGTAATATTTTAATTCGAACCGCAGCGATTTTATCGGTGAAATTGTTTTATTAAATAAAAATACCTGAAAAATTCATGAGCATGCATGAAGCCGCCCGCACGGTACACACACACACATACATACGCGAGACTTCATAACGTATTTACCGTTGCAATATAGTAGAATATAATATTGTTCCGATTGTTCAGGCCTAGATAATTTTCGCATCACATATTTACTGTATTATCGCGGCGGCAACGGCAGCGGTAGCGTTCTAGACTCCCTCATGAATTATTAACACTCGACATTCGCTAATAACCAAGCCGAGCGCGTATGTGCGAGACGCGTGTATATATATATATATATATCTATATATATATATATACACGTCTGCGTTTCGTTGTCTGATATGAGGCGTCATGTCAACATTATTGCAGATTCCGTAAAGCCCGCATCTTCGCAGACGTCTGTATATAATTAGCGTATATACTTAATATTCTGAGAAGTTGAGACAGTTTTTAGATATTCTTATATATATATATATATATATAATTATACGCGATATCATTTAATTAGTTTTAATTACTTTTTCATTACAATATTCATTAAATATTATAACAAATCACAAATTAGAACCGAAAAAGTCACTTGAACGTGAAAACCATTTAACTCAAAACCCCAAAGTCCACTTTCCCTCGGTGAATCTCATCTCCGTATTGTGTATGTACCATCCCGGAAAAAGTAGTTACACATATAGCTATCTCTACGATCTTTACTTACGACAGTTATATATGCCACCGCACATACGCGCGGTATGCTTCCCGTTCGCAAAATCCATATTATCTTTCACATGCGTGTGTGTGTGTGTGTGTGTGTGTGTGTGTGTGTATATATATATATATATATATATATATATATATATATACACACA
>JAYJLV010000011.1:113073-127098 GCA_036873485.1 Torymus texanus | reverse complement strand
TCCTCTAGTCCTTCTCAGCTGGTATGTATATATATATATATATATATATATATATATATATATATACGTGTAGCGACGCATCATGAAAAACTAAAAACGAAAAAGCTTCCTTCGTGTACAACGAAAGTAAAACGCGTATATACGCTTATCGCACTGGCGACGCAAAGCGCGTGCGATACACCGGCGACTTTACGAGAACCCCACGCGGTAATGCGCGCATAAACGCCTCTCGCGGTAGGTCCCCTTCGTATACCTTCATTCCTATATACCTATACTACTACCACTAACGTATACTATATACATGTATACATGTATATATAACGCACACGTATAGGTGTGTCTTGCTAGCTGGCGAGGATATATACATATAAGCTAATAAATTGAGTGGACGCCTCGCGCGCCCGCGGGGGCCTTTGTCATGATGATCACTCGCACGTATACCTATACGTGTGTGTATATGTATGTGTGTGGTTATAGAGGTATATATATATGTGTGTGTATGTGCACCGCGGGTGTCTTATATATGTATACGAAGAGAAAGAGAGTGAGAGAGGGTACAATGCACGCAGGAGCGAGCGTGTAATCGGGCAACCGCGTTACGCGATAGGCCCGAGGCGATGCGTGTACGAGTGGAATGAGTATCGTCAAGGTGTATGTGTGTATGTGTGAGAAGGTGAAGGTGGAGGATTAAGAAGAGGACAGAACGGAATTTTTCTTTATTTTTTATGGTTGGGTAGTAGTGGTGGTGGTGATGTCCTGCTGCGTGGATTTTTCTGGAATTTTTTCAGATGCGTGCGAAGCGTTAATTTGAGGATTTGAGAGGAGAGAGAAGAGTGAGAAGCTTTTATCGCGCGTTTTTTAATTTTTCGGTGACACGTTGTAAGTTAGTTTTTGGGTTGGATTTCAGCGTGAAAAAAAGGATATTGTCGCGCGAGATCTTCTTTTTTTTCAGTATTGTACGAAAAAATATGACGACGAGAAGTATATTTATGAGTTAAGATTTTCTTTTTTAGATATTATAATCAGATTACTAATTGGCGAATTATAAATTTGTCTTAATTAATTAGCCTTTCGGTGTATCAAGTTTAATCCGCAGTATTAAGACATTAAATTCGTAATCAATTATACCATCAGCCAGTTGTTTAAAAATATTTATCGTTACATTTATCGCCAACTTCTCTGTACGTTTCGTTATAAGCGCAAATATATATATGTATACGCCTCGTGCAAAGAGTATAACACCACACACACACACACACACAGGATTTACGAGCGCTCGAAAATTTAATCAAGTCTCAGGCAGTTAGCTCTGATTTAACGTCATTTATTTATCTCTTCTATACCCGCAAGACCCGAGAGTACAAGTGTATGTATGTGAGAGAGAGAGAGAGAGAGAGAGAGAGAGAGAGAGAGTGAGATAATAACTCAAAGGCTTGAGCGAATTAAGCGGCAAGTGACAAAACAGTTTGTGAAAGAGTTAAATTATATCGAACTCCCGCATGCGATTCTTTATGTGTGTGCTGCGTGAGAGAACAAAAAATTAATAGTTTCCAATGAAAAGCGATAAAAAAAGGCGCGAGCACGCCGCAACATGGCTGTAATTTCCAAAGGCGCGAGCGCGCAGCGACGCTGTGATTTGAGAAATTCTCTCTCTCGCTCCCTTCGCTATATATGCACGTGCGCATTATATTATAGGTGTATACATTGTATAAATATATCTATATACAGTGGCGCAGGAATTATATGGTGTTGAAAAATGTTTCAAAACTAGTAGTCTGAAAAAGGCATTTGACCTTAATTTTTTTAAAAGATTAAAAAAAAAATGACTATACTATGGCTTCTAAAGGTTGTGGAAGGGGAAAAAATGTAGCGTTGCGCTCAAAATACCTATTATATCGATTACCCGTACAATAAGGACTAGTCAACGATAGACGTGAATTTTAAGCTAGCATATAAGTATATATATGATGGATTTATAGGTTGAAATGTACAATTAGACGAAATATACGAAAATGTTATTGACGTAAATGGGAATAGTATAGTCGAAGAGAGAAAAAAAAAGATCACATAAGTCGACTTCAAATGTAAACGGCCGCCACTGCTGCCGTCTCTCTCTCTCTCTCTATAAGCGAGACTTTGCTATTAAAACTGACGCAAATCGCTCGGCTATAATCAGATCACTCATTTTTACGAGCGCGCATTAGCCGCCCGCCAACGACTTTCGCGTGTATATATATAGTATATACGTATATATCTATATATATACCGATCGAGCTCTTTTACAAATCGTTCTCCAACAGCATTGAGCCCCGGAATTATCGAAATTAGCTCCTTGCATATACACGCACGCTTGAATTACACGTGTAATCGTAGCTATAACAAGTTTTCTCAAATTTTCGAAAAATCCCTCTCTATATATTTTTTTTTACGCTATGCGCGCATACTTTATAACCACACCACGTGAAAACACCCTATTATATATATCCAACCGAGAATTTCACACATTCGTTCCTTCTATACCCATTGACACATTACTCTCCGCCTCTAACATATCTAGCTACTTAAAAACCTTCAATCCTATCCAAACACACACATTCTCTCTCGCTCTTTCTCTTTCTTTCACGAATCATATATACACACTTACCGAGTTCCGGTTGAGGCATCCACCTCTTGCTATATATATACAACGCAACAGCAACCGCTATCTCTCTTTCTCTCTTTCTCTCGAGCGCATTCCTGCGTAGCGCGCGCGCGACGGCCCCTATTTCATCGTTTCGTGTATATATATATATATATATATATGTATATATATACGACGTGATATTATAAGAGAGCGAGGTTCTCTTGTGGAGACCCCCGCCGTGCGCTCAGCGTACTACACGGTGGTCCCGTGAGCGCACTTCACCTGCGCGCATGCTGCGGAGAGCCGCAACGAAGGTGCGATATAAAACGGAGAGAGAGTGAGAGAGAGGAGTGTGTGGTAGCGCAGGAGCAGCGAGTGGCTGACGCGAAATCAATTATAGCGAGAGCGAGCGTGTGTACAGACGCGAGGAGATGACTTTTTATCTGGGCCGTCGTATATATAGTGATGGTTATACTATAGTAGGTGGTTTTTGTTGATGGGTATTCGAGAATTGTCGCATTCTTTTTTTTAAAATTATTATTTAAAGGTTTCTATGAATCTGTGCGTATAATTTTTATAATGGTTATAACTATAGTTATTTTATATACGTAAATTTTACGATATACACGCTTGTCTCATCATCATCATCACAGCGAAGGATAATAGATCCATTATTACTATTACAAGATTCATGAAACAAAAAATCTCTCTCTCTCTCTAACCACACGGAGAAAGATTACCACCTCACACATAACGCGCGTGGCGCGGTACAAATCAAGAAACGACTCATCATCACACTGCAGCACACCGCGTGCACGCGCGTGTTTCGTAACTCGCACATATACATTTCCTTCTTCGCTTTCGCGTCGTTTCCTCTTCTCTCACTCTTATATACCTATACACACACATATACGTACATACGCGTGTTACCGTCGGCAACCCGTACTTACGCTCACACTCGTATACATTTTTCTCTACACGCGCGCGAGCGCGAGTGTCGTGTTACGCTCGGTGACTTAATGAAATTAGGTGTATGGGAGAGAGAAAGAGAGAGAGAGAGCCGCCTCTCCCGATCGCGAAACGCGTTCTCACGATCTCGTGTGTATTATTAGGGCGAGTGAAATCGAGACGCCAAGTGAACGAGTAAGCGAGAGAGAGAGAGAGAGAGAGGAAGAAAAACGTGACTTTTCCCGTACGAATGCTAATTTCCGCTGAGTTTCGAGAAAAAAAGAGTTTATATACAGGCACGCGTGCATATAAATATATATACATACGTATGGTATATAATATGAAAAGAATAGATTACGTTTTTGAATTTGGACGCGATCAGCTGTGCAGCAACGCTCACATTTACTGCTGCTGCGAGAAAGGTGAAATGGCGTGTAAAGTTTCTTTACTTCGGGCGAGAATGAGCGAGAGAAATGCGAAAAAAGAGCCGGATAGACTTACAGCATATATATTAACATATCCATCATGCACAGCATCGCACGAGGCTTGTTTTGAATGCACGCGTATAGGTCTTTGTGGCTGATGAGATATACCATGAATGCAGCAACATATATGTGTGTATATCGAGGTGAAATATATATATATATATATATATATATATATATATATGATTGCTGTACGGTGCGGTGAGTGAAATATATCTATATATACTTGAAAGATATAAAGAATTGAATATTTCTTTTTATACCTATATACTTTATTTAAATATGAGTAGCCCATTCTTCGATTCAATTCTCGAAATATTGTGCTTCAATGACGATTCATTATATGTATATAAGTATAACGCATGCGACGACCGTGTGTGTATTACGCGCAGTCCAAAAATAATTCCGTAATCTAAAGAGTCGTTTCGCTACATCAACACATTTCATAAATCTTTACTGAAACCAGCCTCTCGGTCTCTCAGCACGCCAGCGGATATACATATAGATATATACACACACACATACACTTGTGTATGATATATAAAAATCCCGGCGATCGGCAATAACTTAAACTAACGCGCATTCTACATTTCGCTAATTGGCAAAAATCGTCATTCACACTTTACCCGGGACATCCATAAACTTCGAGCGTAGGTTTTTCTAAATATCGTCTCTCCTCAGTTCCTCTTCTTTTTTTTTCTTCTTCTCAATCGTCGTAGAGACGCCCCACCTATATATCCGACCGTGAAATAAAAAAGGCCAATAAATTCTTCTTCTCCCTACCACCATCATAGGCGCGGAGAAGAATTTCGAAGCTGGGATTTAAGTGCGACACGGGAATAAATTTCTCTGAACATCAATTCGACGTCCATTTCCGGGTGTCCGAATGTACGCGCGCACTCTTTCTCTTATATATATGTGTGTATATATATATATATATATATATATATATATATATATATGTATTCCATATAAGACACATAGATATATATACGTATACATGGATACATGTATGCATGTGGCCGAGGCTCGTCCGGCCGTTATCGTCAAACACACGTCGTTAAGATATCTTTATTAGAGCCGGAGACAGAAATCCGAACGGTCGTGCATTTCTAAGTGGTCGCGTATATGTATAAAATATATATATATACACACATACACACAAGTGAGCACAGACACACAGAGAAACGTGCCAACGCGGCCGGACCGTTTTAACACTCCCTTAATATACTGACATTGCCTTTCAGCGTTCGCCAGGCTTGCGGCGACGAGTGATAAGTGTCCGGTCTCCTCGACTTCGTGTTTTTCATAATTTTCGAGGATTAAAATAGAGATTTAGCCGGTCGCTCGTCGTTTCTTTCTCTCTTCTTCTTCTTCTTCTTCTTTCCCCTCTCTCTCCTCTCTTCTCTCTTTCTTTCTCTCTCATACTCGCGCTCTCGCTCATATATTTACATATGTTAAGGAGCTGCGGGCCATAAATTGCGCGCTAATCTGCGCAAATTTTTTTTTTCTCTTGACTCCTTGCGCGCACGGACGCTCGCACCCGCTGAATAAAGTTTATTATACGAGCTGCTAAAACTGACGTAAAACATCATCTTTCAATAAAATTTTAGTAGTCGCATGCACGCATGCGCACAAGCGTGAGTATAAGAGAAAGAGAAAGAGAGAGAGAGATAAACGTGGTAAAAGGATCGAATCATTAGCGTACGGATATGTATATATATATATATATTCGAGAATCGCGCGAGAATACGAAGACATTTTATAAGCGAGTAATGCCCTCTCCAACGCGACTCTTGTACAATATTGCATTGAATTACTAGAAAACTTTAAACTGCTGTAATCGCATTTTCGCGTTTTTTCCCCACTGTCGCTGTTACTGCTAATCCGACCACAGCATATATATCTCTTATTCTTAATATTAGAAAATTATGCAGATAATGCTGTGAGGCGTAAGGTTATGGCCGATAAATAATCTCGTGCGATTGGGTCGAAAAAAAAGCTATAGCTATGGGCGCGTGAATTATTCGTCTTTATTATTGGTTTTCGGGCGCTGAGAGGAAATAACAGTTCTCGTCGCGCTAATCCGCCGTCGATAAATTCCGGGATTTCTTCTTCCCATTATCGTTATCTCGTCGATTCTTCGTCCGGTTACTCGAAAGAGAAAGAGAGAGAGAGAGAGAGAGAGAGGAAGAGAGTCGCTTTAAGCCGGTATAGAATACGAGAAACTCACACACGTGTGCGTATTATACGTGCGTGTACCTTTTTAGAAAGTATTCGGATAATGGTCGATCTTACTGCCTTGGTGACACTTTTTTCGAACTGTAAAATACAATATAATCTTTGAACTTGGTATTATTGTTATTACTTTTGCCCCCTTAAAAAATCTTTTCTTTTTTTCATCATATACTCTGATGATTTCATTGGATATACCGGACTTACATTCCTGACGCGCCAATCGTGTTAAAAAAAAAAGAAAAAAAAATCAGTTCTACGAAGCGTTATAAACGTCACCCTGCCTTTTCAAAGGCAAATCGGTACCGATTAATTATTCCGAACAATTTTTTTTCTTTCCTCTCTCTCTCTCTCTCTCTCTCTCTCTCTTTCTCCTCTCACATCCATCATACGCAAACTCGCGAAACTATTTTCTGCAATAAAAACACTCCAACCGCAATATATAGCTACCGACTCGCCTACCGTTACACTTACCACGCGCAAATCGTTCCTTTCAGCGAGATCGCGCTAGAAAAACACATATCACGCGCATCGAAGCCGACCTGTCACTCCTATTTATCCGGTAGCATTCGACCTACTTCCATGCTCCGAAATCTCAACAATCTCTCTCTCTCTCTCTCTTATCCAATCCACCCGCCGATCATCGATCCATCATTCATTCGTAAAAACTTACCGCAAAGCCTCTCTCCTTCTCTTTCCTATCATACTTCCCTTCTCAATTAACGCACTCTATACACGCATTGCGTAATTACCCACCTTATATACGCGCGATTATTGTACGCATATATACACGCGTAAACTTGCGTCGCCGATAAACGAGGGTAATGCTTTAATAACCGCTTCGACTCGCGCGAGTTCTCTGGCTTTTTACGCTGCGAGAGAAAAAAAAGGCACACGAAAGAGAAAGAGAGAGAGAAGAGAAAAAAAACGAGAAAACTATAACGCGGTTGGCGCGTATTAAGCTGAGCGCGCTCGCGTTGCGGAGAAAAGAAATTCCTTTGGCGCGTTTTACGCGCGTGAGCGCTATTATGCGTCTCCGTTATAACGCGAGCGAAGTGTACGAGCGAGTGCAAAAAAGCCGCATAAATCGAGCGCTTAATGCCGCTATCAACGTGTATTACATGGCTGGCGCGCCGTTTGATAAATCGCCACATGCAAATCGCTGCTCGCTCGCTCACTTGCGCGCGCCAGTCGCTCACTCACACATATACGTATATACGTGCGTATGTATGTATAAGTGAACGCGTGTCTTGCATCTATATAGAATATAGGTGTCGCTTAGCGTCGTCTCATCTTCGTTGTCATTGCTGTCGAGAGTTTATCTCGTAGGGTGCGTGATGTGTTAAGCGAGTGCATGTGCAATAGCAAAAGTTGAGGTGCTGGATTTTTTGTGTGTGTAGAGAGTTTTGAGGTACGAGCAGATTGCGTAATGGTTGTGGAGTTTTTACTTTAGGAATTTTTCAAGCAGATGAAGAGGGTGATGAAATTTTTGGGGAACAGAGGCAAGAGTTTCTGTTACGTGGTTTTAAGCTGTGGAGGCGTGAATTTTTTTGAATTTTCAAAAATGAAAATTTAAAGATAATCTTTTTATTGTATCTATATATGTATCGTAAAATAACATCTCTATCAATTATATATGGTCATTTAAAATTTTACACATTGTTAAAAGCATCCATTAACTTTTACCAAAAGATTTATCGCTCAGTAGACTTACTTGACGGCTACTAATCGACCCACTATACTATGGTATAATACGAGTCTTTGTTTCGACGTTCCGAAAACCCTGGAAAAAAACGGGAAAAAATTCTATTTTTACAACAATTTGTATAATGAACTTCCCAAATTCATCGTTTTATCGTGAATTAAAGAACGATTGAATCATCAAGTTAGCGCGTGTAATATATAACACCTTTTATCAGGCCATTACCATATACACTCCCTTTACCACACGTGTGCGCACGCGCGCGCGCGTCTCCACTCTTTTTTCGCACTCCCAATCATAAATTATATACCTATACATTTACGAAACAAAAAAAATAAAGTGTATATATATATATATATATATACACACACACGTTCGCTCGCTCCCTCGTGCACTGGTGCGACCGAAAAAAAAGCGCGTACAATATACAGAGTTTTATCCTCGAACACGACGTAAACGCGGATTATCGCTAATTCATGCAAATGTCCGATTCCGCTTAATTACCCTATATATGTACCGAGCACACACATGCGCACGACTTGTCGTCTCTCCGGCATTGAGTTTAATTCGATAAAAAAAAAATCTCTCTTCTCCGTAAACGTGTATATAAAATTGTAGTGATAAAAACCTACGGATTGCAGTCTTTTTTTTACCACGAACCGTTCATGCAACAATAACAACAATTAGCCTAATAAGCGATATATATACCGAGGTCTATAAAATTAAGCGTAATCGGTCGCTCCGATCGATGTTGACGCCCATATCAATCATAATCACAGTAAAAAAAAAAAGAATGTCGAACTATAAAAAAAAAAAAGGAGAACAGCGTGAGCACTATATAATATAACGCTTATATACTAATCGGTCACTCGCGTGTGCGTGCACCCTACAGATATATACATGCGTGTGCGCGCGCACACTTTGTGTATCGGCTTCTCTCGATCATGCATTGTCTTCTACCAAAATCTCTCAAGTCATCCATCCAAACGAGACTTTCCCATATCCCTGAAAAAATGCAAATCGCATCCCCGAAAGTTAGAGAGAGAGAGAGAGAGAGAGAGAGTGAGTGAGATCGAGAGAAAGAGAGTGAGTGAGTTATCCGGGCTAGAGAACCTGACAGGTTTATCACGCTACACCCATCGCGTACCATATACTACTACACACCATATATATACATCGCTGTTACTGCTGTTGGTGGTGGTGCTGCTGTTTCTTTCATGTTCATTTTTTTTTCTTTTCGTCGTGAGAACGCCACCGCACCTGCGCCCCGTATTTCATATTGGCGATAATCGCGCATTATCGTCGCGTGGTGTATGGCCGTTTCTCTCTCTTGCTTTCTTTCTCCCCTCTTCTTCGTCTTCTTCTTTATCGCCTCTTGCCTCTTTTCCTTCATATACTCGCGCGTAGCCCGAAATTTTCTAATTATAGCTCGTGTGCGCGCGCGCGCGCAGGTTCGCTTGAGAGAGAGAGAGAGAAAGAGCGTTTTCGAAGGTGAGAGCGGCGGCGCGGACAGGAAGGTGTTATTACGAAATTATTAGGAGAGAGAGAGAGAGAGAGAGAGGAGGGTAAAGTGTCGGCGCGATTTTGAGGTTGTGCGAGCAGCCGCATGAGAGGAGGGAATATGTGTGAGAGAGAGAGAGAGAGATGATTTTATAATTTCGACCTCTTTTTTTTTAATTATCATTAGCGCGCGCGTGGCTGTTAGCGCTCGGCACCGGTGCGTTTGATATTTCGCCAGAGGAAAGGAGAGGCGGGCAAGTGTTATGGGAATGAACGCGTTTTTGACATAATCGATGTAAACTGGTTTTGTTCGCCTGATATATAGGTATAATCGATTTTTCACACTTTTACTCGATTGGATCGGATCGGTCGAAATGGAATCGAATTCTTCTTCTTCTTCTTTTTTTTTATTCTTAGTCAGTTTATAAATACGGGTATGGGATATAGCATTGGATCAGTTTCTTCGATTCGCAATAATTTATTTGATAAATGCGAATTTCAATAAACCTTATGGTTTCAAATATATTTTCTTTCTCTTCTTACAACATACAGTTAAAGCTTATACTTAATTAATTTGTACACAATTAATTAAATTTAAAATTCAAAACTTGTTCGACTAAATGATAAAACTTTATTATTCGTCATTTACTTTAATATCTACATACGTTTGCCCGTACAATAATATCCCCAACTCGGCAGTATCTTAAACAAAATAAAAACAGTAAGCATCAGAAACCTTTTCATATATATATACAAAACAGCAAATAGCCCGTATAACAACGACATTAAAACCCAAACTCGCTCCTCTCAACACGTATATATGCATTCACATACCAAACTCTCCAGCCTCTCTCTCTCTCTTTCTCACCCATCACACCATATCCTGCCTCACCCCGAACAAAAACGAGAAATCATCATCGCACCTCTGCCACACACTATATACATACACAAGCATGTATACAGGATGACAAGTGCAATATACACCGTTCGTTCTCTCTCTCTCTCGCGACTCTTGTCTTTCCTGTTTACCTAATCGCGTCCTTCGCCACACTCGTCCGTACTCTTTTAATCGTACGCTCGCGCTTGCATGTGCAATTACTCGCGCGCGCGCGCCTTTTGCAGAAAAATAAATTCTTCGCGCTCCACTCGCTTATATACTCGCGCTATATCTGTCTTCGTCGTGTAATTATCGTTCGGAGGCGATACGTGTATATAGGTGTACGAGTGCACAGGCTCTTATTACCATAAATTCGAAATGAACTTGAAACCCGAGAAAGAAGAAGCTGCGTTACACTTGTAAGAGAGGCGACGAAAGACGACGACGACGACGAAGGCGGCCTTCGTATACCTTTGCCTTCGTCTTCTTCGAAATTTACGTTTGTGTCGATACATGAGAGTCATGTATATATATATATACATATAGGATTGCAATGAAAGACTCCTTCATGCGTCTCGCATATATACCCAGTCATTATCGCGCTCGCCCCACGCGCGTATAATTCGTCGCGACCTTCGGGATAATGATCATACCAGGGGAGAGAAAACTCGTGTTTACAGATTTAGCGACGCATTCGGTTGAGTGCAACTATGTGTATATATATATATATATCTCTGCGAGTTTTTAGTAAATATATGTATAGTGCTTGGAACACACGCTAGGTGGCGTCTTAGCTCTCGCGAAGGAAATAAAGTCGTTGCGAGAGTCGCGCATATATAGAGACTCGAATGATTCGATAACAGTGTCGCTGTAATGGTTTGCATTATACATCGAATAATAAATTGTGTTTTTCCTTTGGGTCTGAGCAGTTCTAGATAAGATTTTTTTCCGAATGTTAAGAAACATTTAGTATACTGGAATATAAGGAATGCTATATATGCAATGGGAGGGAGAGCGAGAAGAATGTTTTTAAATATGTGTACATAAAATATTCAGGTTTTATACACATTCGTATTATACTGCTTCCATCATAATTCGTTCATTTTACAACGGACGAAGTGCCGGTCGATTTGCCAATGTAAGTAGCGCGAGTTTCTCGTCGTAATAAACTGTCAGGCAATTTTTATTTCCGTGCTGTCGTTACACATTTATTTATGAAGTTATGAGTATTAAGCAAATATTGACACGGGGATGTTACGATTGGCCAACTCTCTCTCTCTCTCTCTCTGTCTCTCTTTCTCTCTCTTTCGCTGCAAAACTTGTTTTACAGACTTTATACATACGCGTCGATGTGAAATTTATAACGTTTAAAACCATGTTTTTATCGTCGACAGTGATTATGTATCGACGTTGATGCCGAGCGACATAATATCGATATGTTTTGAATTCGAGTCCCTTTAAATTACTCGTTTAACTCTTTTCCTCTCTCTCTCTCTCTGAGTTCTCTTTTTTTATTTTAACTCACTGCCCTCGTTCGACAGTCGTTGGAGGGAAAAAAAAAATTTGTATTTTTCGATTAACTCCGCGCCTGCACGTCTGATACTATGCTTTCGACTTTTACGATCGTCCGCAGCTTTACACAAAAAAAAAGGTATGCGCAAGAAAGGTAGAGAGAGAGGGACACGCCTCTGGCGCCTTTTGTCCGGAAGCCGGTGCAGAAAATCGCGTCAATCGATAAACACGTGATAAAACAAGATAAGGCGTTACAAGTACAGTACTAGTTTTCTCGGAATTTCCGCCGATTTCACAGTCTTGCTTCTTCATCGTCTTCTTCTTCTTTATCATTTATTTTTAACGTAGATGGTATGGTTTTTGTTTTCGCAGATTATACTGAACTCGATGCACCGATACCAACCGAGGATACACTTGGTAAAGCTGAGAAACAACGGAAACGCACCGATTACAGATCTGGACAAGGAGGAGCACAAGACTTTTATCTTTCCCGTTGCAAGTTTCACTGCAGTCACTGCCTACCAAAATCAACTGGTCAGTATATAGATATATATACAACCTGCACTTTATTCTAACACTTTAACGCTTATTACATAACGGTGTCGATCAATAATCTTTCCTCTTGTTACACTATCAAAGTAAGCTATTTCGTTTTAACATTAACTTATTTTATCATTACGAGCGGCAGCGTATGTACAAGAGTAGTCGATGCGAAAAATAAAGCAATATACGTTCGCGCGCGTTTTACATAAAATTTATTCCATAATAAAGCGATGTATTTATAATGATAACACGAGGAAACGACGGCAAACGATAAAGTCATCATCATGTGAAATTCCGCGCAAAAAAAAAGAACGATATGAGCAGCTCGAGAAATTTTTCAACGACTCAATCGAAACTCTGAACGTTCGATTTTGCTCTCCCCGCCTCATTAAGATACATCATTACGAGAAACGAGTCCCGAACGCGCTTATAACATTGCACGATCACATATATATATATAAACGTGCTAAAACTTCACGATGTACAAATGACTTTCAGATCACGAAGTTGAAGATCGACTGCAATCCCTTTGCCAAAGGCTTCAGAGACTCCTCGCGGCTGACGGACTTCGATCGGTGAGTATCCCTTTCTCACTATATATACCATTCAAAAACACATTATTAAACAGAGAGGAAACGCAGCTCACACACATACCTATATATACGCAGGTTTATACGGACGGTAATTCGCCGATAACGAGTTTCGACAAGTCCTTAAAAAAGCCTGCGAATTACACACATAAAAGTATATTACGCGTGTATATATATATATATATATATATATATATATATATATATATATAGATATGCTCACATATATATATGTGTACGGTATATATACAGTCGGAGGATCCGCGAACGAGGTGTCCACTAAATTATGCACGATTAAATCGCATCCTTGTAAGAAGGCAGTTTGTATAATGTGCTAAATGGGCGCATGCGCGCCCGTATTATATGCGAATTTCAGTCGTGCGCTCGCTCGCTCGCTTGCTCGCACACCTGCTCTCTTCTTCGTGTATATATACGTATGTGTATGTACGTGTATATATAGAAGCACGTATATGAATGTTGTATATATATCTTGTTCCGCGACGTCGCCGCGTAGCATCTTATCGTCATCGGAAATGCGAGAACGGCGCTTCTCTATGCGACGCGATGCGAGTTTTGTTAATTAGCGTTTAATTATTACGGCTGTGTTCTCGCGTGTGTAAGCGCACTTATGGGAATTTGTCGAGCGATTTTTACATTTGATTCTCTCCCTCTTTCTCTCTCTCTCTCTCTCTCACTCTTACTCGAGTTCGTTCGCTTCTTTCTTATTTGTATATTTAGTCGGCACACGGCGCGCGCAGATGCTCGCGTTTTACGGTCGTACAGCCGTGTACATATATATATATATATAATTTATGATCGTTTCTCAGCCTGTTAGTTGTTACACATACACATACACTCGTATATAACAGGGAGAAGGAGGAGAATGACGATTGCGATGAAAAATTGGTGCTACCCCTTTTCTGCGCGCGTGGTTAAATGAGGTCGCGAATTGAGTTGCGAAGAGGAGGTGGTTGTGTTCTTACCGCGAGTGATCGATAACGTCGGAGATG
>JAYJLV010000011.1:74513-112973 GCA_036873485.1 Torymus texanus | reverse complement strand
GTGTGTGTGTGTGTGTGTGTGTGTGTGTATATATATATATATATATATATATATAATGCTCAATTTCGAGCGAGAGAGAGAGAGTCGACCGACGGGTCATTAGCGAGCGAGCGACGACGTGCGCTGCAGACACCGCGCGATGTATATAGGTGTATATATATATATATATATATATATATATATATGAGAGGAGAAACGTGCGCTGTATAGTCAGCGAGAGGCGGCATGTTTTGCGGTCACGAGTGAAGGAGAGGAGAGAGAGAGAGCGTCAACGTCAGGATTATTATATCGGGGCCGTATCATTTTCGGAGCGCAGATCGTGGCACGGATTGATGCTGATGGGTGGGTGGACGATGGTGATATGGTTTTCGTGGTATGAGAGGTGCGAGAGGATGTATGAGAGGTTCAGTTTTATCGGATAGGATTGGTTTATGTGGAGGGAGGGAAATGTATAGAGTTGATGGTTATTTATTTGGTTGATTGTTTATTAATTCAGTGAGGAGGAGTTGGTTTTTCGAAAGGTAGGTTATAGGGTGGGGTTAACGACTTGAAAAAGTCAATTTATAGACGTTTGAAGTTTCAAGTAAATTGATGAAGTATTAAAAAAGAGGGGCAGGAATTCCTGGATTATTCGAAAAACAAAAGATATATTCTTTTAAATCATATCCTGCGTTAAAAAGTGGAACAGTATTTGGAGGGTAGATTGGAGCGATACGGATTAAAAGCATTAAATTTTACGACTTTTTATCGATTGTTTTCCATTTTTTTTTTATTGATATTAATGACCTCCATTATCCACAGTTTATAAAATTATTCTAAAATTATAAAGATTATTAATACATACAAAAAAATAGGAATAAAAATATGAATAATTTGAAAAATCTGTAATTACTTTACATATATACCTTCATAATCTACGGAGAAAAGGTTAAAAAAGAGAGTTTTCATTTTGTTGATAGCGATACGATGCATAAATATTGAAAGTACTTAGCACGCGTTATTAAATTTCAGATTCAGATTGCATTTAATTATTTGTTGTCGGAGTTTTAGTAAGTAATTTAAAAAGTAATTTAAAATGCGATGACAATTTATCGAACAATAAAACGCAAGAAGTATAAATGCTCATATGTACTAAAAATACCTAAATGACTACTTTTATCAGTGTATACCCAATAAACGTATTCTTAATTGATATTTTTCGTCATGAAGTATTAAAACGTGTTATAACGCATAAACTATATATGAGTATAACTGCTATTGTTTGGTTTAATTAAAAAAAGTAATTCCCCTGTTAATAAATAGATTACCTCTCATATAAATCGTTAACGGTTAAATAAAACTAAAATATATAAATCTTCGCAGTCGATTTAGATTTATTGAAATGGATGTATATTAATTCATTGATGCAAAAATATACCTCCACACCGTTCCTACACATACATAAAAAATAAAAAATAAGCAAAACCTCGCAAAACACATGTATACACACATAGATATATATATATATATATATATATATATATTTTTTTTTTTCACGTCGTCGACTCAGCAACGTTCTCCTGCGCATCAGCCGCTTGCGAGCACGATTATGCAAAGCTCGTAGGTGGAATTTCAGATTCCGCATCGGCGCGCACATCCAACCGAAAGTGATATTTTTATCCTTTCTCTCTTCTCTCACTCTCATTCCTCTATTTCTTTTTATTCTCTTCTCAACTCATCCTACATAGGAAGCGATTCAAGCAGGCGGATGTTATACTCCACCATCTAACAAAAATATAAGACACACGAGAGCTGCTCGAGATGAACAAAAAAGAAAAAAGGAAGGAAGAATCGTTTGTAAAAAAAAGGGCCACACCATGCGTAGAGGTGTAGACGACGTGAAGACGACGTTAATCTTGCCGCGGGGCCAAGGTTCGCGCGCGCGTGTGCATGCACGCTCCGTAATTTCCTGAGCGATGTCTGTCGTCACGAGTACGACGAAAGTGAGTAGTGTATATAGAAACGTATATACGAGAGAAAGGATATATCGAAATAAATCCCTCTGTATGTATACACTTTCTTCTCTCCACGGAAATCAATTTAGATGATAACGCTACGCGCGCCGTTGAAAAAGGCGTTAGAGTTAGCGCTCGCTATGGTATATATATATACATACAAGAGTGAGAGAGAGAGAGAGAGAGAGAGAGAGAGTGCGCGATTGTGGCCTCGCCTTTTATTATTCCTCGGGCGAATGGTCGCCGATACGGGCTATCTGGTAATTAAATTACAAATTTCCAATCTGCCGAGTTTGATGGGATTGAGAGAAACGAGCGTGACTTTTTGTTATCGGGTTTTATTTAAATTTTTTCGACGACCGTATACTCGTGCGTTTGTGTATATGTATATTATATATATGTACATATATATGGTACTGACTTTTTCGAGAGTTTGAGGCTATATATATGGTGGTATATAGGATGATCATTTCGATCAATATTTCACACCGATAATTCGTAATTTCATGCGTCTATTGAAAATTACTTAGCGCTATCTGTTGTCGCCGCGTCGTTTATAGACACCTTTTTGACTTTTATTTGAAGGAAGTTTTTGTGTTGTATCAGATAATAAATAAGGTTATAAATTGTGAAGAGAAGCTGTTACGTCAGTGATTGAATTGTCAAACAACTTTTTTCGACAGCGTTGGCGAGTATCATATACTGTCTTGAGTTCGCTAATGGCTTGAGTATAATCAATCTTATACGATGGAAATGGCTATTCTTCGTTTACAGTTCTAATCATGTATCAGTTGATAATGAACTTATATAGGAATATAAGAACTTTGCATAGCTGATGTTTTGTTAAGAAATTTATGATTTCTTTACAGTTTTAGCGAAGATTAGAAGAATCTGACGAGTCTTTCAACTACTTGTCAGTAACCCAATGGAGTTTTTTTTCTACTTATGTAAAAAAAAAAAAAACATTTTAAGGAAATTTATATATCAGAAGTATATAATAAGATACTGAGCTCTGAAATATGAAAACACATTGTTAAATTCAGCAATTTACATGTCTATTACACATTATAACTATATATATATAAAAACATCGCATTCGTGTTTCACGACATTAAAAAAAATTTCGATTACAAAAAACCTTATATACATTTTAACATCTCTATCATATACTTCAACACAAAGGCGGCTGTTCATATTCTATTCGACACACACACACGTGCGCAATAACTCCCCTAACATTCTTACCTTCCCCATCTGTATCTCATAATTTTACAATACACCTTTTACAACAAATTACCCCAGCATCTCTTCAACACAACAAAGCTCTAACTTTTCAATCCCTTCTTCCTCACGTTGTACACCATCTTCTCCCATAACTCTCCAGCGGCTCTGTCTCTCTCTCTCTCTCTCTTCTAACGATCAATCCGCTCTCAGTTCTCGCGCGGAATCTCCACGTTTAAAACAAAAGCTTATACGCTCTCTTTCTCTTGCACACTCGATATCCTTTCTCTCACACTCTCGTCGGCACGGTTCAAAGCGAATCGGCGAATTACCGCGTGCGCGCGCGCGCAAGAGGAGGGAGGGCAGCACACTTGACTCTCTCTCTGTCTCTCTCACTCTTCTGCTGAAGAGATTCGATTCCCAAAGCCCCCACGTACACGCACGCATCTCTCTCTTTCTCTCGACGCTTCTCGCGCATATACACGACGACGCGAGATTGTCGGCAACGCGGCGGCTGCTATACGCGGCGGCGGCGGCAAGCGAAAAAGGGCCTCGACAACGAGCGCGCGCGCGCACGCGTGCGCGTGCTGGGTGGAGCGAGGTGAGAGAAACGGGGCGAGCGGCGGCTTCCGAGCTTGTAATTATGTTGATACGAATGATCTGCGGCGAGCCGCAGAGCCTCCAGCGAGAAGAGAGAAGAAGGGAAGGGGGAGAAAAGAGAGAGAGAGAGAGAGATAGAACTTTGCGTCCTTTGCGAGTGCGAGAGCGAGAGACCGTGGCGAAACCAGTTTAAGTGGTTAAGTGTAGATGTAATTGATTTCCATTTTACGAGCAGTCGAGGGAGAGAGAGAGAGAGAGAGAGAGAGAGAGAGAGGGAGAGAGAAAGAGCGGCGAGAGATGCACTACTACTACCTGTCCCATCACGCCCTCTTTTAAGAGAGAGGAGAGCTGTCGAGTGCGTGTATATGCGGCTTGGTAAGCTCTGGGAAGAAAGGAGCTTGTGTGTGAGGGAGAGAAAGAGAGTGAGAGAGTATGTTGGGGACCGGACGCAAATTAATGCGCGTTAAATGCGAGAGCGAGCGGCGAGGTTATACATGCCCGCGATTTTACACGAGAGATGAGCTGTGTGGAAGTATAGAGTGACGCAAGCATCATACCGGTGTGTCAATGACAAAAGGGCTGTTTTCGAAGTTGGCAGACGTTTGATCAATCTGTCAATTTTATTTCTTTTTTTGTGGTTTATATCATTCTTAATAATATGCGAAGTTTAATTGAGTTTATGAGCGACACGATCAAATTTAAGAGCAACAATGAGAGACAAAATTAAACTTGATAACAAAATATTTTGATCGAAAATTTTTAAAATAGTGAAATAATTAATGAGTATATTTACAAGAAATTATTTTTCGCTTGTATAGGTATTTTTAAACGAGGAATGATGAAATTAACCATTGTATACATCAACAGTGCTCTTCAACTAAGAAATATCAGGCAACGAAATATTAAGACTTACCCACTCGCTCGGGAACCTCGAAAATTAATTTACAAAGCCATTACCGCTAAATCGAAACTGTACACCCAACTCTTAATTAGACAACACCTACTTCGCCCCTTTTCGCAAATACCCCAAGCAAGGCAGAGGCTCCCAAAACTAACGATTTCTCACGCCTCGTTTCGAGATCGTTTCGTTGAAAAATGGCTGGTCGACGGCTCGGACGCGAATGCACACAAATATATTTACACACATGCACATAACATGACTATGCTACTTGGCCAAGACGAGGAAGTGCGCTTACCGAGAGGACGTTGATAGATTCTCGAACGATTTCTCACGCTCTCGATATGACCGCGCGATTAAGGCTTACAACGTCGCGCAAGTCCGCGAGAAAGAGAGAGAGAGGCGCAATTATTTCGGCAGTTTATACCACACACGAGCCAAGATGCAAGCTCGCGAGCTTCAGTCTGTATATATGTGTTGGACCATAGTTTAAGTGATTACGGAGGCTTCGTTTTTCTTTGATAAGGTTTTTTTAGTTGCAATTTTTGTAAGAATTTTGTGTGTTTAGTATACATGAAATATGGATAATAGATGCGAAGGTTATAGATATAAGGATCAAAATAATAATAAATTATTATGAAAATTATAAATGATTTTATTGCTAAATTATATTTACATAGAAATTATCCGTAACGAATGAACAAACACCTACAGGTATTTACCTAATGATGTTGTCATATTTTGCTGAAACGTATTTCAAATAACTGAGAAACTAGTGCTATTGGGTACTTGCAAACACAGTGAAGTATGACATCCCAGCCTTCAGCATCTTTAAAATCAATAAATACAAATATATGTAAACTTTATAAAACATTCTTTGCTCAAAGTATGATGGAATTTATCAGTATTTAACTTACAGCTGAATATGTTTCCATATACATAAAAGAAACATTTTTCCACCGGTTAAATTTAAAGGACGAATACTCCGACCCCATCATTATCATAATCAACGCTTTAGATTTTGGTGAAAAGTCATACCACATAGACATCAGGAGTAGCTGAAATAGTTATTAAGTACATTAGTTACAGATATCTATTTGTAAAATATTTTACTTATTTAGCAAAATAAATTACCTGTAATCAAAAACTGACCAAGTAAAAATATTTATGAATAAATATTGCTATGAAGAACATTCCATATCTAAGTAATTCCTCTGGATATCCTAATTTTAATAAAACCTAAAAGTAATGAAAAATAAAAAGGTATATAAATCATCGACTATTCAATTTTTTATTAAGGCCTATTAAAAATAAGTCAATTACAATGAGCAGTCCGCCTCCTACAGCTGTTATATTCAGAAGAAGTATGAAAAACCAGTTTAAATTGTAAGCATTTTCAAGCGTCGTAGCGTTTCTGTTTAACAATAATAAAAATTACTTTTAATTTTGGGCTAGTATTATTTATACGATAGAAATATAGTACATTAATTTATAGTATAAGTTACAAAAAACCTATCGGTAATGGTTTTGTTTTGATATCTAACTAAAGATATTATGTCCCGCAATATATCTAGATACTTTAGAAATCTATCGTACAAATAGCAGAGGCGTTTAATTTTATATCGAAGAATATTTAAGATATTTATTTACTCTATAACAATCTGGTGTAAGTCAATTGCATTTATGATATGCTTATATTCTTGGCCACGGGCCTTTCCTCCTATCTATGTAGCCCTTTGTAAGCGAAGACTATATATGATTTACATTAATAAAAATAATAATTAATCAATAATAGTAATAATTAAGTAGGATTCAATATTATACTAATTCAAGTTTTAAAATAGAACTTACTTGATGATGTCGAACAAACTGCAAACATGCTGGACGCACATTGCGAAAGCCATGTCATAAGTAATAAACACTGTCATTGATAGAGTGCCAGCTATGAAAGCTTTGATCATCAATGGAGCATAATACTTCCTTTGATCGATGTAGTATTCTGCATATAGTAAAGAAGAACAATTGGTCTAGTTTCATTTTCCAAGGGGATTATACCGTCCAGTAGTGGATAAAACGTAGGAATACTAAGAAAGCAGCCAGCAGTGCTGCAACAACAAACTACATAACAAATAAAAATCGTCATCAGATAGAACGTAAAATAAAGTAACAATGCAAGGTTGCTTATAATACAAACTTATTTCCATATGCCAAAGAAATTGTTCTACCAATTGCTGCGTGCCTTTCCATTATACTCAAATTCTTCCTTGTCAGTCGTCATCTTCCAATCTCTAGCTATCAGGTCATATATTTGTTTGTGCTAAAAAGTATTTTGGTTATCAGGTTAATAAAATGGAGGTATTTCTATTTAAGCTTAACATAAAGAAAATGAGAAATTTAAATGTGTTGAAAATTATGATTATATTTTGAAGCATCTACAATATTATAATTGCACATGTATAAATATAGTTATTCTTCTTTGGAATTAATAACATAGTCATGGTGTGACAATTTTAGTTTAAAAATTGAAAAAGAGCTTGTCAATCTTTGGTTAATGTTTCTACCAGTGTTATTTATAAAATTTCAATTTTTAAAAAAATTGTACAAAATAATAGCTGTAAATCACCAGTATACACTTTAACAATGTAAACGTATAATATGTACATACCTGATCTCTGAAATAAATCGCCATAGAGAATTTAATTACTGCAGCATTTAAATACATTTGACCAACCAAATTTTCCATCGCTATATCTGTATGGACACCTATTTCTTCGAATAGTCGAATACCCTGTAAATCCATTTGCATTATTTACAACCGATAGAAGACTTTATCATATTCTTGCAAACTTTCTCACTCACTATTGGAATTATCAATAAATATAAGGAAATGTATACTATGACCCGCATGCATTTATCGTAGGTGCTGTTATTGAATGTCTAGACGCCCATAAATTTTTAGGCCAGCAATGGTATCTTCCAGTAATCACTATTGTACACACTCATTCCATCCGCGGAGTTGGATAACGTCCAGTGTTTACCGAGCTATCGCCGATTCCCGAGTGGGTTCTGAAAAAAAATGACGACGCAAAAAAGAATAGTAGCAAAGGCCGCGGATTAGACGATATCCACCCTTGAAACATTAACAACAAAATTATTTATTTACTGTACACAAGCATTTACGCATTACTTTTATTTAGAGCTCTACTGTCTATAGACGTTTTAAAAGAATTTGAAAGTTCAGGAAACAAATGTTGGTTGTATAGATATATAAAATGGAAGCCGCGAGGTTTATATATATACATATATGTATATCCGTAGGTTTTTCACAATTTCCTATTTTTCAATTGTGCTTTGTAGAAAATTACTTATCATAAGGACAATTACTGGATATTTAGATGGTATTACAATATGTAATATATTTCAAAAATAAATTTATTAAAAATAAAATTATTCCAACAATTTAACTACAAAAATTCCCTTATTACACCATATATATACTTCTAAAATTATCTGTATATTCAATTAAGTATGTTTTAATTATTGCGTGCTTGCAAATACTGTAAAGTAGGACATTCCTGTCTTCATCATCTAAAAAAGAAATTTTTTATGATTATTCTGATCATAATTTGTCATTTATTGGACAAAGAAAAATATTATACTGATGAATAGGTTTCCATGCAAAGGAGAAACATTTTGCCACCAGTTAATTGACAAGGTCGACGACTTCTTAACATCATTATTTTGATCAAACTTTTGGATTTTGCAGACAGATTATACCATTGACATCCATAACTATATTCATGAAAAAAAATTGTAAATATTTTGTGATATTAAGTAAATTCTGGCATTATTTAAAAATAAATTACCATTGATCAAATACTTCGAGACTGTAATTAAGAATTTTTTGTCCAGGTAAGAAAATGAAATATTTATGTATGAATATAGTTAATATGAACATTCCGTATCTGAAGAGTTCTATAGGATAAGCTAGTTTCAACAAAATCTGTACAATTTATTGAAAGATAAATAAAATGTTTGTGTAATGTGCAACATCGAAGTAATTAATAATAAAAAGAAAATCAAATTTTACTATAAGAAGGCCACCACCAACTGCCGTTGTATTTAAAAGAAGTATAAAAAACCAATTTATATTGTAAGCTTCTTCAAGAGAGTTGACATTCCTATAATATTGATAAAAATTTTTGAAAATATTGTACAATATTTAAAACGATTTAATTTTTCTTAAGAAAGTAAATATAATTTCCTACTCTATAACAATTTGATGCAAATCTATTGATTGCAAAAGATGTTGATGCGCTTTTTGAGAAAAGTGGGCAGCTTTTGAAGAGCTTTCAATATTTACGCCTGCATCTGCAACTCTTTGAAGACGTAATCTAAAGATGTATTATAAAATTCACGGTCAATAAAGATTCAACATTTTTTTAAATAAATATTTATTCTTAGTTAGCAATAGTTTACCCAATAATATCGAATAAGCTGCAAACATGTTGGACACACATGGCAAACGCCATATCATATGAGATAAATACTACCATAGATAAAGTACCAGTGATAGCTGCCTTAATCATTAATGGAACGTAATATTTCTGCTGGTCGATGAAATACTCTGCATAGTAAGGAATTTGCACTGGTCTAGTTTCATTTTCCAGCGGTATAATGTAATCCAATAACGGATAAAATACAGGAACACTTAGAAAACATCCAGCTGTACTACAACAACAAACTGTCGATTCCAAATGTTATTTCTGATAATATAGTAAGAAATGATAACATTCTGACGAAATCAGTATCGTCCAAATTTAAAAAAAAATATTTATGAATGATTTTTAACAACGAAAGTATCAAAATATAAGTATTCATTACTTCCGTATCCCAATGATACTGTGCGTCCTATACCCGCATGTCTTTCCATAATTTCCAACTCCTCTTTATCAGTCGTCATAACCCAATCGTTCTGAATCAAATCGTAAATCTTCTTTTGCTATAAATATTTCCAGTGATAAGTATATAATAAACACGATAGTAATATATTTCCAACGTTCCAACGTTCCAAGCATCTATGCTTCAACAAACTATACCTTACCTTCTTCCTATTCAATATCGCCATGGTAAATTTAATGACACCCGCGTTGAGATACATCTGACCAACAAAATTCTCAATGGCTATATCAGCATGAACGCCTATTTCCTCATACATCCTTATACCCTGCAAAACGTTTTTATTATGCTTTATCTCATCGTACCGTCTTTCACTTCTCTCACACGCATTCCCGTCTATCTGCTGTACACTCACTATGGGAATTATAAGCATATAGAGCGACAAGTACACGATAACACGCATGAATTTATCGTAGTTCTGGTTCGTATAAGGCCAGACACCCATAAACTTTTGTGCTAGCACTGGCATCTTCCAGTACATACTGTCGAACACGCCCATGTTGTATATAACGATGAAAAAAAAAAACCCCACCGATGTTGCACGTATGTATATATTGTGTACTATAACCGAATGATGTCTCTTCGAGAATCAACGCAATCGCACTGTGCTCGGAAAGTGAAGAGACGCTTATGAGTCCGTTGCGCATGTTTGTCCTCAAAATGACACGCGCAAAGACGAGCGTTCAATCGCTATAGGTTGCTGCTACTCTTGTGTATATATGTATGTGCGTATCGAAAACGCAAACGTTTTCATAATGCATGATAGCTTCGGGCTTTTGTTGCATGAGTGCCTATAGCTGCTAGCTGCGCGTCCGACTAATATCAATTTTTAACGAAAATGCTGTGCGTCTGTGCGCGTGCGTTCATTATTTTCGTAAAATTTTCATGAGGTATCGAAGGATGCGCCATTTTCCGACTTGTGACCTTTTGTTCTCGTATATCTATAAATAACTGTAGTATTCCTTAAAAGATAATTATCAAGTTTTTCTTTTCAAAATTTCACTCAAGTAAAAAATTTCATTAGCAAAAACTACGACTTTAACAATTTATCCAATTAAATTTAACGAACATATTGCATAAATTATTCAATCCTTCTTCTTAAAATAAAAAAAAAACCTCTTTCAACCAAACAAATTCATATTCCGTTGCTACGACGTGGAAAATAATTTCATCCAAAAATGCTAATTATCCTCGACCCGCAATGAATCCACTTCCTTGCACACTTAAACCTCCCTAAATTACCCACGAAATCATCTTCACTTCCCTTACACAGTACATACACACACAGATAACTCCAAGGCATGAATAAACATAGCTGCAAGAGACCTGCACCTCCTCCCACTTATATCGTACAAAAAAAAAGCTCGTACGAAATCTGAAAACACGCGAGAACTCACGCGCGTTCGTATGCTTTTTTGTCGCGCAAAACTCTTCTTCTTTCATACGCTCGCGAGAGAAGCAATAAAAATTAGCACCTGCGGAGGGTCATAAATATGAAAGGATGTGAGCGGCCACCGTGTGCCATAATCAAATTATGCACGCCCGCGACGCCCATCTTCTCTGATGCATGTGTGTGTATATATATATACACGTGCTGGCGCGACGCTTCGAATGAATATGTAAAGGACTTGCGAGTGGCAAGGATTATTATTACAGGGATATTCTGGACAAATGAATGAATATGTAACGAGTGGTGGTATAGCCGAAAAAGTCCAGTGTATGTATATACGTATATATGTATACGCGAAGAGATGGATTTTCAAATACTCGTGGGACCCACCAAGGCGCGAATTTTTTGTATAGACTTGTTTTGGACTTTTTGCTAATTTTTCACGTTAAGGTTTTGAGAATGCGGTTGATAGGTTGAATTTGCATGTGAATTAAGATTCATTAGTGTCTGTTAAAAAGGACTGAGAGTATACATACTTATAAAAAATGAAATTTTTTTTGTTAATTTAAAAATAACATCTGTAATCTACCGAATTTTAATATATACGATATTACGCCATGTATCATAGCATGAAGGTCTTAGATTAATAACATTAATTCTAAATCAATAAAATATGCAATTCTACTTCATTCATTAAGCAAAACAATCAAAATCAACCATTAATCTCACTCATTAAGATAAACTTCATAGATAATCAATCCATTCATGATAAAAACCACATTTATCATTCTCGCATTGCAAATCTTAAAGAGCACTGTCCCTACCCATTATTCCATCCCCCACGTACACGCCATCGCTTTTGCACACCTCTAACTCGTTTTCATTAAAACAAATCAAAAAATTCCATCGTTATACGTATAAATACCAATACATATATACACTCTTAACCACGTGACATCGTCGTCGTCTCGTCCAATACATATAGCTCATACACACGCTCAGATGAAAGGTACAAGCCAATAATTCCAAACATTTCTTTCTCACCTCTTTAAGCGACTGTATATACTACCACCACCCCTTAAGCGTTCATCCCGCACATATGTACTCGTATATATATACGCACGCGCGAGAGTGAGAAATAGAAGGAGCGTGGGCCACCGCAAGCGTGCGCGCGCAGTTAACAACGACCAAGAAAAAGAAAAAAAAAGCCAAAAGTCGTCGTCGCTCGAACTCACATATAAAGTCTCGTAAGAGTGAGCTCGCGGTAGAGAGAGAGAGAGAGAGAGAGAGAGAGAGAGAGGGAAAGAGACATGGAGACACGAGGAGCGGAATATGTAAATTAGAAGCCGCTCGCGCTCGCGCGTGTGAATGCGGAGATTTATGACGGCCCGTACACATTTCTAGGCGCAATAAATATCAGTAAGTAGCGACGCCGCCGCGGCGGCAGCAGCAGCAGCAGCTCTCGCGCCTTGGCCGTGAAGTCGCGCGAGCGCGCTTCCACATAATCTACACGTATATATACGTATATATATATGTACATGTATATATGTACGCACGAAGAGGAGGAAGGAAGAGACGATGACGTCGCTTTTGCAGATGTATATGTGTGTGTGTGAGTATGCGTGCGGTGGTGGAGGAGGAGGGGGAGGAGGGAAAAGGAGCGAAACGAAGCGAAACGAAACGGGACGTCGTATATGCGCGAGTAGAGAGAGAGAGAGAGAGAGAGAGAGAGAGGACGACTGCTGCTGCTGCTGTGGCTGCCACTGCTGCGCCGTGGGTGGCTCCAGCCGACGAGGAGAGAGAGAGAGAGAGAGGGACTTATACCGATCCCCTTTCCGTGTCTTTTTACCACTTTATTTTTCGTGAGGGAGTGTAAGGGAAAGAGAAGGAGAGAGAGAGAGAGGCCTTATCAAAGAGGGTCGGGGTATAAATCCCAATTACGTAGGTTTGTGGGTTTTTGGAGGGACCCTATAGAGGTCGGGAAAATTTTTCCTTAAGAAGTGAATCTTTTTTTTTTTTTGGGTTAGAGTGTGTTGTATTTTTAGGTGTATGAATGCGATTTTGAATTGCTAATGGAACTTTCTAATTTGCAGAGAGAACGAATGCAAATTGTAGGTGCATACGTGTGTGTATGATGTTGAACGTATTGATAGGGGAAACTGTAAATTTTTATTTGCATTTAGCAGTAAATTATGAGTAATAAATATAAAGAGACTTGAAAAAAAAAAGTTGTAAATTTTAATGCAAACAAATGTCTTTATTCTCTAAACGCAGTCGTTTATTTGAAACAAATGAATATTTATCGCGTTAAAGAGACATTTAGATTAGTCCCATATTTTTCTCACATTAACATAAACTGCTATAACCATGCAGTTGTATCAACTTTTTTTTTCCCCCGTTCTAATTAGGTATTTAAATTTGTAAAAGAGAAGATTTTTAAATAATAAAAAAAAAGAACATCGTAATAAAGTAAGGATAATAAAAATCTTTTACGTCCATTCTCAATTAAATCCACAGCGCGGTTGGTCCGTTGAAAATCATTATTATAATATTTTTAAAAAGATGTACTTTATTAATTGAAACGCGTTCATATAACAAATACACATAATAAAACAATATGCCATAAATATTATACATGATTAAAATAATTACTTCGACGCGAGGGCGGAGAGAAAAGCTGCAGCTTCGATTAATTTCCAATTTGAAGAACTCCGAGCCAACGTACGAGATTTAATTTAAAATTTTTTTTATACGATTCCACCGAGAATATACACTACCACACAGGCGCGTATTTATCACGATTGACTTTGTTTTTTCATCATCCACTGCTGTACACTGCACATACACACTCCATAAGGAAAGGTGGGCGACTTTCACGTGTTACTGATCGATCGAAATCAATTACGCGGCCAGATACTAATTACAACTAATTGAGGGTTATTTCGACCATTTCGGCGCCGTGCCAGCGACCACATCACGCGTTTCGAATCGACTTTTATTATTATATACCTACATATTATATATATCTATATATACGATCCTCGTAATAATTATATCAAGGCGCTCTCTCTCTCTCTCACCGTACGGTATACTCCCGCGCTGCTGCTGCTGCGCTTCCTTTCTATATAGAAGTCTTCTCTCGCTCGTCAGCTGCGGATATGATCGTTTTCGGCACCTGCTCAACAGCGCGCGCTCACACCGTGTGGCTCGTCGACGTGAAATTGCCGTATACGCGGCTCCTGATCGTAAACCGTATCCATGTGTGTGTGTCTGTGTATAGGAGCTATGGCTATTGGTATGTTCGTTGGATATATTTTTCGAATGGCCGAGGATTCGCGAGAACGGCGCTTATGAGTTTTTGCGGGCAACGAGCGGGCCTCGATTAACTGAAGCCGATTTGCGAGGATTCGTCATGCTTTCGATTTTTCATCGTTCCTCTTACTTTATGACTTTTGCAAAAGTTGTACCGAGGCGTGGGCTTTTTAATGTTCAAATGTGTTGAAGGTGTGTAAATTTGTTTAAAAAATTATTATTTTGTGAGATGGATCGTCAATTTTAATCATATAAGGGAAGTTAGGTAGTTTGCTCACTTTTAATGGAAGATTTACTATCTCCTTCTGTGAATGTGGTAGAGAAAAAAATTATAAAAACGACTTTAAAATATACTAAATATATACTGGTAAAAAAATTAAGAACTTCTCAGCGCCGCTGAAATTGATTTTGAAGGGTGCAAAATGTTGAAGGGTCAAGTGTATTTCGCAGCTTGCGATTTTCCTCATTTATTAATTGCATGAATATGATCATCATCGCCTTTACTGGCTTAGTTATAAATTATGGATCAGTGACAACATAAAATCCCAACCATACTCCAAAGAAACGGCTTTCTTTCCACTGCTCAGAGAAAGTAGAATGATAAAACATAAATTGATAATTGTTATTTATCTTGTTAAACAAAATTTATTCACTACATTATCTCCGATTATGACACATAATTCTCTGAGCTGATGAGACTGAGTATCGAGTATATTTCGGAGCTTTCGATTTTCCTCATCCATTAAGTATGGATATGGTCATGGTCTTTACTGTATTAATCAAATTGTTCATCAGTGACGACGTAAAGTCCTGGTTATGTTCCAGAGAAACGATTTGTTTTTCCAAGACTTTCGGGCCGTGGAAATTAAGAATGAACCTCATGTTAATGTAAATTCTAAAAGGAGACGAAAATAAAACAATTATATAATTTTTTTAAAGAAATTACAATTTGAAAAAAAAAAATTCAAAAAATTTCAATTTAAAGTTACGAGATTAATGGATCAATCCTTTTGTTTAAATAGTTCATTTAGAAGATATCCAAAATTTATCCTTAAGGGGCACCACTAGTGTGAAACTTTTGAAAAATCGATTTTTCTTGCACATTTCAATAGTCTATACTTTTAGAAACAATATACTAAAATTTCTCAAACAGATTTTAATCAATAGCCTTCTAAAGAGTGGGTCCTCTGGTCAGAAATGTGCGTAAACCGAGGGGCAGAAAGTATCTGCGTTATTATTCAGGCTTTCTGACATATGTATATAGGTATATAACATGCCAGTGTGTAATCTTTCGTACATTATTGCCAGTCAGATATATTTTGGAGCTGCTCGACTCCGATATACTTAAACGACTTGTTTAGTTTTTAGTTATATCATAATAATAATGAGTGAAAACGACGGTATTCGAATCAAAAAGGCTCTCATGATCATCCTAGGCATATAGATCATCTTCAAAAAAAACGAAAGTTTACGGGAAATCAGCGCACGTTCGAGCAGCCCACCACGAATATTAGTATACGTCTGAGAAAAAACGATTATATTCAAACAACGACGATATTGTTGTGATTATCGCCCACTAGATCCAAAGGTTAAAAAAAACTCTGAAGCCAGTAAACACGGACTTGACTAGGTGTGCATTGCTCAAGAGATGTAAGGGAAACAATACGCAAAATAACAACGAAAATTATAATGGCTTGCTTTGGCATTTTGCCACAAAACAGCTCCGCAATGGTTTGAAACCATTGAATTATCCAATTATTTTGCTGTTGCGATATTCAATGATGAATTTCAATCAATTTTAAAAATGTTGAGGGTGATAGAAATAATAATTGGATTTGCAGCAAGCAATTATGACACAAACTGAGATCAAATAAAACTGCCTTGAGTCAATTAGCTCGAAGAAGAGTTTTAATACTCCAGCAGACTGCACTTTTGATGGCGCATAAATCCCTAAAAATTGATTATTTTGATTTGAAAAATTACTGTAGATTTATCATTTATACACAAATACATTCGCAAAATTTCAAAATATTCGATACAATACTTATTTTTTAATAAATTCCTGAAAATCACCTATTTTCGACAGTCACACTAGTGGTGCCCCTTAAACACATTTTTTATAGTAATTTAACCAATATATTACTCGAAATTATGCTGTATTATAAATATTTTTTAATTATTTTCTTTTTTTTTAAATAATTAATAAGAAACCTTCAAATTAGCACATACTAGTATTCCTTATTCTTTATAATCAAGAAAAAAGTTTCCATCAATTACTTGTGATTAGTAATTAATATATTTTTTTATCCTAATTTTGAGAGCAAAAGTGAGCCATATCCGGTTAAAAACCATAGAGTAGATCATGAGATAGTAGCGTATACGGACATACATACTCAAACACATCCATATGGACATTCCCTAAAAATAGTATATTTTAATTTCAAATTTACTAAACAACATAATATATTGTCTCAAAATTCGATTTCCACTAGGGTTCCTTTAGGAGGGAAATCCATTCTATAGAGCTTTTATTTACTAATAGAACAATATTTAGAAGGTTATTTCAAATCAGACAACAGACAGGCTAAATTAGGCTCTTATGGCCTAGTAATTTCTTCCTGATCAAATCGAGTAAGTATGCCGTTTTCTTATAGGCAATTTTCGACTCATCAGGAAAAGCCGAGTAGACCTTTCTCTAACGCTAAGATGGAATACTATACTATAATAGATATAAAAACGTTAAAGTTAATTTTACTCGTTTATGTCACAATGTGGTAGAAGAAGAGAGAAAATTTCCTCTACGAAAACAGCATATTTCCTCGATTCAAGCAAGAAAAAATGATTAACCCATAAGAGTATAATTTTATTCGTCTGTTGTTATCTATCACTTTGTTAATCCCACACAATGTTCGTGAACGCAATCTTGACAAATTCTCGTATCTTCAGATACTCTCATAAGTATGTTACATTTATAGATTTAAAAAAATAATTTTTTTTGTATATCTATTTCCGTACAAATATAAAGGTAAAGATATCATCTTCTTGCTTATAATTAACTCACTTCTAATTAGATTTTATGGCTTATATTTCGATTTCCAAAATATTTGCTTTTTTGAATTTGTAAAATGTCGCTAGAAATTGAAAAAAGAAACTTATCACTGAAACTATCATGTTGGTCATTTCCAAATATATAGCTACTATAAAAATAATAAATGTTCTCCTTCTAAAAAAAAACTAAAGTTTACAAATAAATTTATTTCCGCATGGGTTAATCTTTGCTTTATTACCAACTCGTTTCTATCCACTTAGCAACCTTAAATTTCAAATAACCCTCCCAATCCATAAGTCAACAAACAAAACCAAAGAATTTCTCGCACTATCATCATTTCCAAATAAAGATTTCCAAGAAATAAAGATTTTCCGTCGCCCTGAAGTTATCGATACTCCCATATACATACAAGCACTCATAAACACTAGATCACCTCCGCCTAATCGAACCCTACGCCACCTTGTCCCATCTCATTCTATAGACTTGGGACCTCCTCCCAAGGACACATAGCACATCCTCTGGGACTCTATCTCTTTCTAGCGTGTGTATGTGTGTGACGCAATTGAGGTGTACCTACGTTCTCAGTCGCGCGAGCTCATACACGGGAATAATGCGATTAGCGTGATAGACAGATTTATGGCTGCTTATGGGATTTAAACTCAACAGGTTGCGCTTGCGACTCGTAAAGATCGCGCTCTTCTCCCCCAGTGGACTTCTTCTTCTTCTTCCTTCTTCTCTTCTCTCGCATGAGTATTTTTTCCTCTCTCTCTCTCTCTCTCTCTCTCTCTCTCTCTTTCTTGCTGTGGGGTAGACGCACAGACAAAAAGGATATATCTCGGAGATACATCTCTCAAAGTGAGCGCAGGTAGCCCTCGCGTACACGCGCGTGTGTATATAACAGGTGAGAAAAAGACGCACACGTGAAAATCGGTTAGAGCTGACTCCTTTTCACGGTTCCTTTTCGTGAAGGAGGATGATCTATGAGTTTGTATTTGTCTTTTCGGGAAAATAAGAAAGAGGAAGGTGGACGTGTCCTCAAATATTTACCATGGATATGCGATACGATGTGATTCTGTGTATGTGTCTGTGTGTGCGAGTGGGGAGGCGTAAAACGAATTAAAAATGTTGAGAGCCCATGGGCTTTGAGAAAATAAGGCGTTATTTATGAGGTATACTTATTTCTTTGGAGGGGAGGATTTTTTGATTTCGAGACGTAGCTTTATGGAATCTGGTAGGACGAAGGTATACTATGAGCATTTGTAGGCATTGATAACGAGCTTTTTGATGACTCATTCTGATTTTACTACTTTTTTAGAGATACGAATTTCCAAGTACTTGTTAGTAAAATATAAATGTGACAACGTATATTAGACAAAATATTTTTCATTTTCTATTATTTATGAAGATTAATACAATTTATTATAAGTGATTGTTTATGATTTTGATTTTACAAGATAAGTTCAATTGAATATTTATTTATTTATTTATTTAATAATAGACGGGCAATAAATATACTCTTGTACATAGATTGAAGTGGTTATGGTAAAAAAAAAAGAAGTACCGCCAGTACAATAATATTAAACTAATATAAAATAAATATAAAATAGATATTGCTCAGAAGTGCGTTAAATAATCCTCTCTTTCTACTAATAGTAGAGAATATACGATGAAAAAAAATTTCTAATTATGACTTAATAAAAAAATTTCAAGAATCAGTAAAAATGCATTAAATTGATTATAAACATTACATACGAATCTGATAATGAGATAGTAAATATTACGGTAACGAAAAGATTCATGCCCGAAGAAAGCAGGGACTCTGAAGTTTCACACGACCATTAGCGAGCATAATACTTCTATTATACACTCCCACATAATATTTACCCACATCTCAAAAGGAATTAAAGACTCTCTCTCTCACAAAGGCGCGCAGAAAGTCGCTGCTATACATCGCATGCACTACAGGCTCCAGCAGCAGCAGCAAATAAAAAAACCCCCCAAGGAATCAAAAATCACGAGTGGGAGTACCATCCATGCCACCCCTGTTTTTTTTTTCTCACATCTACACTCTCTCTCTCTCTCTATTTCTTGCTCGCTCAAAAAGGCGTGTCACAATGCGCTCTTGCGGGTTTCCTCGACAATAGGGCCCGCCAGATTTATGACCCCGAGACTTTCAACACACACAAAACTGTCAATGGGGCCCCGCGCCGCCCCCACTACTCTCCTTCGGGACCTGCAGCAACAGCAGCAGCAGCAGCAACAGCAGTAAGTCTGGGAATCGTCTTCTTCTTCTTCTTCTTCTTCTTCTTCGTCGTCTTGGTCTGTGTGTATGCCCTTCGTCTCACGGCGGTGGCACAAATATTTTCACCCTGGCTTTTTATCCTTCGGCCGACGACCCATGGCGCGCACGTCCATTTAGCAGAGCCTCCGTGACCTAATCCGTGCGTGCATACGCACATATACACAACGTGGGTGTGTATATATATATATATATGTATATATATATACCTGCGCTCATGCAGAGAGGGCCGAGTGGCCTGGAGACCGAGTTGTTCCGGAAAAGTGGAACTAATTGTGTTTTCTATGGCGCTATTTTTTTTCGCTTTCCAGGGTACAAAGCAAAGGATCTAAGGGAAAGAACGAAATATAGAGGTGTAACCCTTTTAGAGGGTTTTCTGTGGCCTTGAACTATTGATGATTGTCGAAATATTTTGTAAGTGCTCTTCTGTCCTGCGGTCTTTTTGGCGTAACGTGCTTTTTTTTATGGATTTTCGTTATTTTGACATTCTTTGTGATGAAACGAAATTTCCAGGAATATGTGTGAGTCTCGGTGAAGGCTGTCAGGTTCCTTTTTTTTAAGAGTAAAAAATTCTGACCGAGATGAGCTTTTTAAAATATACTGTTTATGAATACTGTTTCGAAATCATGTCGTATAGGTATATAATTTATAATACTGTGAAAAGAATATTTTAGTCCTGTCCTATGTTGGACTTTTTATATTAATAAATATTTTTAACCTATATAAGTAATGAATTATCAGTCTGTATTATTGAGAATTCTAAACGAATTCAAATATTAACGGACAAATCTCATCAACCAAGACATTCCTTTGAATAGTAGATCATAAGGCAACTACGTAACTCAAGTTATATAGTTCTTTCAAATTAGCACTGTCACGTTCCCACAAAAAAAATCAGAGCTATAAAAGAAATTCCTTCGGCCAATAAAAATTTTTTAACGTCAACCCTAATAATATAACGAACATCAATAAAGCATATCGTTTCCGCGTATAGACATCTAACCCTCATAAACGACCACACGCAACACATACCATCTCTTCACGAGCAGACCACCCGGATAAAATTACTTAATGAAGCACGCGGAAAAACATACAAACACATATATAACATCAGCACAAGAGAAAGTCGCGCGAGCTAAGTATCCTTCCTTCTCCCTCACACACTCTTCAAGATAACCATAATAGCAATTACTTCAGGCTTCTAATCCCTACAGGCTAATCTCTTCTACTTTCAAAAAGCCTCATCGTTTATCCCAGCTAAACCGTCAAAAACTCTGCAATTCTCTCGCCATTACGCGCATCATGGCTCATCCATCCATCTCTCTCTCTCTCTCTCTCTCTCTCTCTTGTGCGTATACGCGAAAAACGATCTCTGGCCCACATCACGGGGTCTCTCGTTCTTCTCGACGGGACGCGCGCAGCGCGCGCGAGAGTCGACTTGTATACCCGCTGGGCATACGCACACGACGAGCGGCGCTCTGTAACAAAAACCACCCCTCCATTCGTCATGCGTGCCCCTCGTTCTTTGCAGGTCAGTCAGGCACTGTCTGCTTGTCTGATGTCTGTCTATCTCACTTTTTCGCGTCACGGAGACATACATATATACATATATCTATAGGTAGATGTTAGCGAGAAACAGTGAGCCAAGGCCAAATATCCTTTTCAGTGCGTGTAAACGATTCTAAGATAGTGTGTGTGTGTGTGTGTGTATGTGTATGACTTTGGGCATTTGGTGTGTATAACGAACCGTTGATATACTCGACGTTAAATGGGGAGGAAGAACACCGGTATATAGGGGGATGCAAGGTTCGTTTTGTGATTTTTATATGCACGTACGCGCGTGTGCGTGTATGGGTTGAGAGAGGCGTGATGACGACAATGATCTCTTTTTTCGAGGATATAGCAAAGGGTTGTGGTGTATGAGAAATGGACTATGGGTACGCGTAGAAAGAGAGACAGATTTATAGTACGCAGTTTTTCGCGCTCGTGCGGCGATGATGAATTCTTTGAATGCGGTTATAGGTCGGATGTTATGGTATCATGATGCGTTTTGTAAAGGGGATGATGACGAGTGAAGGGTGGAAAACGCGTGCGATTAGATTTGTCAAACGGTTTTAGTGTTGATGTGAAAAAATGAAAGGAATGCGTGTGATGAGTGTGGCGACGCGTACGTTTGATATTTTGACAGTGGCTTTGTGAAACCAGTCATATGGATTTGTGAAAAATAGCATAGCTAATCGATTTGTTTTGCGTCCGTTTATAATCAATGAATAATAAATTTATTTATTTATATATTTATTCATTTATTTAAACGGGCAAATAGACCTTTGATATACAAAGTTTATACATAGTTGGTGTCAAGGTAACGAGCACAAAATAAATGCACTTAATATTAATATTTTTTAACAAAAGTGTTCAATTTATGTTTGGAAGCTGCTATATTTCAAATTGTCCTTCCGTTAGTCGGAAGTATATTGTATAAACGTTTGATACGATTGACCTTTGAAAAAAAAACCATAATGAAAATTAAATGTGTCTTTCCGTAAAACTCTGTGAGTATGCAAGTTGTAGGTAATCTGTTTTTCTATAAATAAATTCTTAATTTTATTACATTTTATATAATTGTTGGTACTTTTGAAAGATAGCAAACAATCATAATATCTCATTGTTCTATTACTTTTAAATGATAAATAACGAAGAAACCGATGTTGTACAGATTCTATTTTATTTGTCAGTATCTTAACGTGTATAGAAACCAGATTTCGAAAAATATACATTTTTATTTATTATTGAAACAATATATTTTTGAAAAGATAATCACATTTAAAGTTATGCCAATATTTTATATTAATATTACCATTCATTTATCATTATTGAATTCCTCAATTATAGCTCAAATCGTTCTCAATAAGAGCAAACCCTAACATTCTACAACAAACTAGCCACACCAGCTAATACTTTCTCAAAACTCTCGTTCAGCACTACCACCACCACTGTCGCACGCTTTCACGTCACAAGGCCTTCGACCTTCCCCGAAATAAGACGCGACACAGCGACACACATTATCCCCAGCCACAGCGACATTTTTCTCTAAACTGTGTTAATTGACCGGCGAAAGAAGATTCCTGCCGCTACAGACCCCAAGAGTTCATGTCGACACGGTTCCGAAATTCCAGGAAGATGAATTTTCTCTCTCTTTTCCTCCCTTTCACAAGGACCTCCTCTTGCTCTCTACTCCGCGGCGAAGAATCTTCTTCACGGCCAACTTCACGGCACGTTAGAGACTCGGCGCTGCGTGTCTTACGCATGTATATATATATATATCTATAGTTCTTTCCTTGGAGGTAAGAGCAAGGAAGAAGGCGAGGTCACACCCCGCGACGACAGGTAAGCGATGGGCGTGTCGTCCTCGTTTTCCGCCGATTCTGCACGGCGAATCATGAGTGCTGTATGAGCTACGGGTAAGGTGGAAAAAGTAAAAAGAATAAATAATCGCGAGGGTATGTATGTATATAAGTACCACGCCTTGGTTTTCGTATCCGTGAATAATTGTATTGTCAATGGGAAGAGGTGCGAGAGGGTATACGGAGTAAACGTGATGGGTTGTACCTGTGATTTTTAGAGGACAATGGGATGGTGGGGATGAGAAAGAAAGGTAGTGGTACAGTGGTACATAGAATGAAGTGGGTTAATGGGCAAGGAAGGGAGATTAGGTGAGGTGTTGTTGGATGCAGAGTCATTCTTCTTTGTTGGAGGTAGGAATTTTAAAAGGGCTGTCATATGGATTTTGTGATTTTTCGATTGGTTTGATTTTTTTTATATTGTTGGTTGAATTTTAATCTTGCATGTGAACGTAAGTGTACAGTACAATCATAATACATAATAAAGAAAAAATTTTATAGTTTTAAATCTAATTTAAATATACTTTAAGACAACTTAGAAGCATTTACAACGGCATTATTTTACAAAAGAAAACTAAAAATATAATTTTTTTTTCTCTTGAAATAAATCAAATCTACAAATTAAACCGCACGTTTATTCATCGTAAACGAAAAATCATTCTTCTCTTAATAACTGGCCGCTTTCTTTCACGCGTGCACAACTGATAACACAGTTTCTCCGCGTATAAAAGAAAAAAAAAGGAACAAGCCACGCACTCGACCATAAACCTATTAATCATTCCGTCTATCGTCGCAGGTGGCACGTGTACCTCACACTAGCACTCATTACCACCACATTCAACAACCGTGCTTACACAAATACACAACTTTTCATTTTTTCACACTGACATACATACGTATACGACTATATATATCGTACACCTCCACTCGTGAGGATACGCGTAACGGTGTATATCTTGAATTTCGACAATCGTAAGAAATTGCCTCGTGAAAAGTAACGACGCACGGGTGGGCGCAAGAGCGCGGTTACTCGTAAAGGCTTTATTCAATTAAACATCGACGTTCATGTGTTTATTATCGCGGCAGTTCAAACTTGCATGCGCGTAAGGGGGTTTATAGAGAGAGGGGAGGATACGAAACGCGCACGCGCGAATCATTTGCCACAGTTATACGCGATGGTGGTAACGGTAAACGCGTACGTATTACATAGTACATATATATATTTTTTAATAAGACAAGTGTGAAAATACAATTAATACGGCCAATCAATGGGTTCTGATAAGGGCTTGAATATAGGGCTGTTAGACGAGTATTTATACGCGTTGTTCGTTATATACGCGGCTCGTGCGTGAATTATGAGTAAGAAAGAAAAAGGAAAGTAGAAGTTTTTAATATACTGTGTTTTGTTGATAGTCGGAGAAGTAAAACTAAAAAGTCGTTGATAAAGTACGAAGCTAATATGAAAGTTATACGATAATGTGCATATTGAATGTCGAGTAGATGACAGTTACTAAAAAAAAAAATATAGGGGGCCTATGTAAAATTTCGTTTTAACATTATAGGCACGACCGCACTTCTCAGGAAAATCTTATGTTTCTAGCAGAACGAAAATTACAACACTTTAAATACTTATAATAATAATAATAAAAAGTTTTGTCATATAATTATCTACAACTTTTGTATTTAATGTTACTGTCTAAAGTCAAATGTTCGGTTAAAATTTAGATGAGATCCATAGAAAATTCTTTGAAATAATTCATAAACTTGATTACATACGTACGTAGATATACCATAGGTACTATATAAGGCACTCCCGAGAATCGGTCATGCCTAAAAATAACTCTTAAAACGATGCAAACGTTGATTATTAAAAAAAGCAGGAAATATTTCAATCCCTCTAAAAATCATAAATTTAAACTCTCTTCTTGAAAAAAAAGTATGCACCTACACAAACAATTCGACGAATCTACAACAGTATAACCCTTAAATTCACAGTAGGATCCCTCGACTAAATCGTAACCAACCTCTTGCGTTTACCCTCCAAACTAAAAGTCGTCTATCGTACAACCAAGTGAAAATAAAAAAAAATCCTTATTTCTATGCCTTTCCCTCAGTTACGCGGAAACTCTGGATTCTATCCAATTCAATTAACATTTTACAAGAAGCCACTATATATACGAATCTTCCAGCGCTAGAAACTTCTGGCCATCTCGTGCGTTGCGTGAACGCCTGTGCGCGTACTTGCCAATTTTTACATTCGCACGACGTCTTATCTTGTCTTAGTTTAAAACGAGGGAAAGAGTTGCCGGAATTTATAAACGCTACGACTAAGGCCAAGTCTTGAGAGAGAAAGTCTCCCGCGTATACCTACGCTTTTTAAGAGCCGTCCAATTTCCAAGCGAGGGAGTTTACGCGAGAGTTAGAGTATATGCTGCGGAATCGGAGTGAGGTAGGGAATTCAAACGTTCGAGTAGGTTTTGGCTGGATATAATACGTGTGAAGTGTTCTATAAGGTTTTTGTAAAATTTCATAGTTTGATAAAATTAGTTGAATAATTGTAGACAGTCCTTTTGAATAATGAAAGTATATTTTATAAATTCGTTACTGTGTCTTATAACTGATGCCAGCTTAGAATTGTTCGAAAATCACGTACAAAACCATTCCTTGGTATACTTTACCACCAAACATCTTTATTAATTTCCAATTATTTCTAACATCACCTTCCACCTTTACAAACCAACGAATTACTTAACCTTTTTCTCATCCTCACCGCATAACTCACCCATTTCCACTAAATTCCCTCCGAATCCTCGACAGCCGGTAAAACCTCTTTCCGCATCGATACATATAGTATCCCAAATACACATACACACACATGTACACTTTCCATAGCCATTCCAAACCAGAAGCTCAGATTGCGTGCATAAAGCAGCCTCGGCAATCGCGTAGCGCATCCACTCTCGCAAGAAGCAACGAACCTCGCGTTTCTGTACATATATATAGATGTTACTACATACACACATACACATGTACTATACACGAGATAAGCCGGAAATCGCGCGTATATCGGTTCGCTCTCTGTAATACCTAAATTCGAAGCAAACGCGAGCACGCGAGTATATATATATACGGATAAGCATCTCTAATTCGAATCAATTCGTATTTAAAGCAAACGGTCCGATAACAACACTTGCGGGGCTCGCTATACGGTGTATAGTGCACGACCGGATATCGGCTGTCATTTTCGCTCGGTGAACACGAGCGAGAGAGAGAGAGAGAGCGAGCCGCTGGCCAATTATTAGATTAGGCGCGCTATTCGAGCTGTAATTAGTCAAAAGTGCTGCTACTGCCCGGGTGGCATTGGAGCGAAATTAGTGGAGTGCTGCTGCTGCTGCTGGGTATGGGTATATTGAGTGGGTTTGGAAATCGTTAATTCGAGGTGGATTATTGGTGCGAGCTGATTGGAGAGTTGAAGAATGGAGTTGCATGGGTCGGTCATTTTTGCAGTAGGAAGGCGTATAATACGCGTGATTGAATTGACGGGGTTTCGGTTTTGCAATCTTTTGAAATTAGGAATAAAATCGTTCGTGAAATTGGATAATTTTTTCTTTTATGATTACGAATTAACGACGAAGAAAATAATATATACGTTTATTAAAAAACCGAAAAAAATGGTCAACTCTGTTAAATAAATCTTATACCACATACGTATGTATCGTTTAAGTCGACTTATAAACCACCTACTCTTATATATACAAATTGCCATCAATAAGTACTCGTACACATGCATACAACCACACCTCCCTCCACTACTATAGCAAACCTCACACCAGAAGCTTTTAAAAAACATCATCCTCCCTTTTTCCTCCTCCTTCTTCCCCTTTTGACTCCCCCCCTCTCTCTCTCTCTCTCTCTCTCTCCCTCTCTCTCTCTCTTTCACTCGGCGGCATCGCGCTAAGAAATCAATTTGCGGGTATAATGGATAGTTGCCCGACTAATTTCACATCCGCGGCGGCAGCGGAAGAGACTCACCCGCGATTACAAGCCAATGTAATGACGCCGCGCGTGCGCGAGCGTATACGAGTAGGAAAAAAAAGCGCAGCGTGTCTCGCGCATATACACTCACACATACATAAAGCCACTACTACTGTCTGTGCGTAAATCGACGTGGGACGCGCGTGCATGCACGAGGATAGAAAGAGAGGGAAAGAGAATCGTCGTGTGAGGTGCACGCGACTATATATATATATATATATACTATACCGAAGTAGCGAATACGTTGCTGTCATATGCTTTTTGTCGTGGTAGGTGATGAAGGTGTTTAAATGCCGGTGTTTGGTGTATCATTTTATGAGTTTATGAATGTATGGAGATTAATGCAATGTAAAAGCTAAACAAAAGGACGTACGAAGCGCTATTTTAAGTATATCAATTTGAAAAAGCTTGTAGTCAACTGTAATAGTCGTTTAAAATTTATATACGCCGTTATTATATATACGTACAGAAGCTATATAGTATAAGTAATATTGTCCTCAGGTCGTCACAATTTATTTTTGTAATTTCCCGGTGAAATGAACGTTTATTATGTCAGCACTGACGAGGTCTGTCACTGTTGAAATAATGTTTATCTGTATTAAATGTTGTTATTCACTTTTTCAAGCTACATACGAAATTAAACTTTCATTACAAAATGGTAAATAACACTGCTTCATAGCAAGTCTTTAGTACTTTGCACTCAAAATACATAACCAAACGATACCACGCGCTAATTTCCCAACATCCGTCGATAAACCCTGTTTCCATCAAGTCTACTCTTCAGTCACCTTTCTCTCTCTTAAAACACAACCACCAAACTCTCACCCCAACCGCATCATCTCTCGGACACACTCTCTTCAACGAGCATTACACATACCACACACGTGCGTATAACGAAAGCGAAGAAGGATACACTTATACATATATATATATATATATATATACGTATACGACGTGGACCAACATATACGAGAAGCTCACTCGCCGACAAAGCCCAAAGATTTCCCGGCTAATTACCGGGAGACTAATTGAATGCCTCCCTTCGTCCTCCACCTCCTCCTCCTCCTTCTCCTCTTCGCATTTTATCCTTGCCGCTATACGTCGTAGCTACTCCACGCAGTCGTTTGTCTTTCTCTCTCTCTCTCTCTCTCTCGCTTACTCGCACCCTCCGTCCTGTCTCATTCATATTCATGCAGTGGTAATAGTCTCTCTTGCACGCCGCTGCAGGCATTACTACACCCGAGCTTCTTACACGGCGGCCGTGTACGCACAGGCATCAGCAGCGGTGAGCTTATGTATCGCAGTTCTCTTCTATATACCGCCTCTGTTCTTCATTTCTCTGTCGACTGGAGAGATGACGCGTCGTATGGCTTGGCGTATATATATATGGATGTCTTTCTGACTTGTTCGCGATCGTTGCTGATGGAGAATGATCGTCGATGAGGCGAGATTTAATTTTGAGGTGGTAATTTTGGTTGTATACCATATAAGTTCAATTAGATTTAGTTGGGTGGGTTTTTTTTATCTAAAATGTATTGTAAAGTTGGAATGATTCGATTTGTGTTTTGATTGATATTTAACATTGATCTTTTACATAGTCTTTTAATTAACTTTGAAGCTAAAACTTTTTGATAAAAAGTCGATATAGGTATGGAATTCAAAATGTTTGAGTTTTTTTTTAAATTCATTTAATCATTTACATCCTTTGCAATTTTTATATCGATACTTGTGTACATGAATCTATTTCTCGTGGCACAGTAAGATACGACCACAATTAAGATTTTATATTCTCTGCACAAACCAAGTTATACCACTGTATTTCTCCAACAAAATCCTACACAATAAATCAAACTGTTCCTTGAAGAAAAAACACAAAGATCCTCTTTCCCGGTCCTTCTTTTCCTCGCGAAGCCTATATACTTCCACATAAACGCGCTTGCAAATCCTCCACCTTCTCCCTTCTCACTCTACAAAGTCACAAGTTTCTAATTCTTGTATATTTCTTCCGCTTTCCCCGTCTTTTTTCCAGCCTCTTCCTTATACACTCCCCTCGTACTTTATATTCCCTTGCCCGCCTGCCAACTCGTATCCCACTCGCACACCCATACACTTTTCCTCCTCCTACAATTTCATATATATTATATACATATATGCCAACTCACTCGACCCCTTCTCGCGCGAGAAAACTCGCGAGTAGCTTCCTGCAAAATTGAACGACTTTCTCTCTCTCTCTCTCTTTCTCTCGAGCGACAGAGGAAGAAACTTTCTCTATTAGGCGCAGAAGCTTCCACTCTCTCTCTCTCTCTCTCTTTCTCTCTATATCTTCGGTTATTTAATCACGAACCTTTCCGCCCCGCTCGTGTAGAAGCGATATCGATAATTAGTTTTGTGCGTTGCAAGTACGGAGCTCATTCATTTTGCAGCCGAAAGCCTGATTAATAGCCGTTCTTCCGTTCGCTCGGAAATTTCGCTTGCGCGAGTTAATATTATAACTCTCGGCGTGTGTATTGGATTCCGATGAAGAAGAAATTAGAGAAGATGGGGGAGAGAGAAAAAGCGATTTCTCGCGAGTTGGGTGGACGATAGGTAGCTGATATGCTTCGACTTCCGCTTTTTTAATTGATTGCCGATATGAAGTACGGTGCTAATGAATCGTTGTGTCTCAATTTGTAACTAATCCGGGAGATATTTCAAAATGTATTTCCTTTTCAAAAAGATCACATTTAAAATTATATCTTTCTTACTTGGGTGATTGATTGACTATGTCATTTTTGAATAGCTGTGATATTTTCAGATATATATTATATGGAGTGGAAATAAAAATTATTCGAACGATATTGGTCATGTATTGACATGAATGTAAAAAGTATATTGGCAATATATTAGAAAAGCTAGTAATATATTGCAATACATCGTTCATGTGTTTTCCAATATACTTTTTCAATATATTAGCAATATATTGCCAATTTAAAAAAAATATAATTTACACGGAAAAAAATTTGAGATAAATAAATTTAAATCAATATAGAAATTTATGTTTTACGAGTCGAAAAACGTACCATAGAAGTACAAAAATGCTTAAACTGCGTGATTACAAATAATTTCTCAACGCAGTCCGATGTTGGTATTGCTGTAATTCTGTGTTTTTATGCGTTGAACTACTATACATCAACTGCCGATGCGTCACATTTCGACATGCTTTGAACTGTTGTAATTCAGACGTTACTGAACTCTAACAGTTCAAATCGAAGTATAACAGTTCAAAGCATGGCTGAACTATAGCAATACAAAAATTGGAGTGTATTTTAGTTCCAATTTGGTCTTAATCTTGTTTGAATATAATATTAAATTAGTCTGTTTACTTAAAATACATCGTATGAAAAATATTTGAACTATTATAGTCTCCAATTTTTTCTGTGTAGGAAATACGATTGTAGAAATCTGATTAATTTTTAATTAATTTTCGGGACATTTCAACTCTCCGACACAAACGGCGAATTATACGAACGTTAAAGTTACGAGCATCACTCCTTTAACGATTGAGGAACTAGAACGCTAAACTTTCCACAATCTTGTAGCAATATAAGTGAGCATATTCAAAAATATTTTCAACATAATTACGTGAAATGTTACAGAAATCTTTTTGTATTATTTTATCAGATTTATGGTATTTCAAACATTTAAAAAAATTTCCATGCAAGTTTATGGTAATATTTTATAATTACATCTTTGAGTAAAATTATAAGAAGGTTTCCTATATTATTTCAAGAAAAGTTTCTATGAGATTTTAAAAAATTTTTATTTTCAATTTGATGTCGTGCTTTATTATCATCTTGTTTTCTTCTTTTTACAAATCTCAAAACTATAAATTTTAATTCTTATTAATATATTTGAGTGATTAAAATGATTATTGTGCATCTTGCTGCCCAAAATAATTCAAATTTTTTTTTTTTTTTAATTTTAAGAACATTTCTAAATTGTCGATAGCAATTCAACAATTACCTCAGTGATTTGACATAGAAAATGGTTGAGCAAATTCTATATTTAGAGAAATTTTACCGGAAAAACCTCAGATTTTGTATCTTCAAATAGGTTTTTTTTTCATTTAAAACTATCAGTTGTAGCAAAAATATTGCCCTAAAGCTATATACGATATATCCAAAACGTAACAACATAAGTCCATTTTTCAGATTTTATGCGCGGCATAACAAGATAAGTCCATATTATTTTATGGTTTATTGTAGTTTTGATGTATTTTATCTATTCTAGTTCTACACAAAGACTAGTACAGTATCGCGACTCATCTCGTTTCTTCCGATCTTGCATATAAGTTTGAACATTAAAATCCTTCCCTTACTTATCTCAAAAAACTTTAAAAGTGGACTTTTGTGGTTATGCCTCGAAGTCAAAGAATTGTTCTCAGAATTAAATTTATTGTTATTTTTCAATAACAGATTAAACCACTTTCAATTAATATTTTATAAATAAAATGCTACAATTGTGATAGAAATTCGAATCAAATCTTGGATCAACGTTTAGATTAGTTCAATAAAACAATTTTATACATAAAATTAACGCCGCTATCGACGGCAGTATACCACACGACGGGGCAGTCCGGTGGCTGGGCGGTCCATGGCCAATCGCCAGAACAGCGAAAGCCTTGCCCGCAAAGCTCTGCAGCAGCAGCCGTCTGAAGTCCAATGAAACGAAAAAAATGAAGAGACATTTCTTTTTTTATTGGCGAAGAGGCTGCTGTAGTGCACGAGTATGAAATTGTGTTTTGATTGGTAATGGGCGCCGTAAAGCGCATCCAAAAATTTGTTATATAATCGCCTTTATCGATTTATATAAAAATTTTTTAGAATTTATATATTATATTTAAGTGTCATTGTACTCATTATAAACTATATAAATAAATAATTATTATAGTACATATTGATGGTAAACCTACCCTCCACCGACTTAAGTCTATAATACATATGGTACCATGTTTAAGACTGTATATGCATTTAACTTTATGAAGAATAAAATAAATTTCGTTAGTGCGAAACATCGACAGGTTGCCACACTGCGGATATTCGTTTTACTACAGTTACACTGTATTTGTTTTGATTGTATATAGATTATCGGCTATTTACTCACAAAATCATTCACAAGCAACTATCGATCAGAATAACGATTTTAAAATATTACATAAATAGTGTTTTCAATTTTATGTATTTCTATTATACATTTATATAGTTATCGTTAAATTAAAAAAAAAGAGAGATGAATTTTACCAATGCAGCAAATAAGTGTGAATACATCGTTATATTATCCTACACTGAGAAAAATGTACGTAGCCACTATGACTAAATCGTATAGTTTTCAAAATATAGTTACTGTTTCAATTTTTTTCACTAAAATATACACATATTTTATTAGTTATTCGTACTATATCTTAGTATTATTAGCATTATTAACCATTTTATTAGTAAATTTTACTATAAAATATGGTTGTAACGATTTTGTACTATACATTATTATAGCAATATTAATTATATTTTCACCTCGGTGCGTTTCTATGATTGAAACATATGAACAATGGATCTATTTCGATTTTCGTTACAATGATTTCCATAAAAATGAAAAATCTAATCTTCTGTATAATTTAATAAATCTTGAATTTTTTCTAATTATACTTTATATTAAACTATGCCTTATTATTATATCTCCATACTTAACTCTTAATATACGTATAGGAAATAACCATCACATTACACATAACATCCATAACTGACATATAATTTCGGAACAGATTCAGCATGCAATACTTTTTTCTACCGAATCCACAATCAAACCATACGTCAACATATACGCATCATATGGTCTCTGAAAATCTTACACGCAATCATCGATCGTCAATATTCACCGACACTAAAAGGAAAAAATAAGAGAACCAAGGGTGGTCCACCCTATCGGCTCGCACACATACACACACACACACGGGTAAGCCATCACCTCTACTACCGATGTCGGTTCCGCCCCAGTGCCCGATGTAGTTCCGCGCTCTGACTTCACATGTGCTCGTTTCGGTTTAGTTGTCGCGCCCTTCGCCATGTGCTCGCTTATATATATGTATGTAGGAGGAGAGTACATCCGACATGGGACAAGCATGCAACAAAACCGCTCGCACCCCCTCGACTTCTCGCTCTCGCTCTCGACGAGGCATTAAATCACGGCCAAGGGCTGCTAAATAGCCGCGTTGGAATGGATATATGTGTATATGGATGGGTATGAGTATGTACGTAGGGGACGAGGAAGTGTAAGGATGTGCGGGTGTAATGATTTTGTATAGGCTGGAACGACAATTGGTTTGGCTGGTAAGATTTTGTTTTTATTTAAAGATTATAAAAAAAGTTATTATGTTTCGGTTACTTTGAATGTCTTATACTTTTGTATATGAAAGTTGTGTAATGTATGAAAATTTGTTTTATATTTATATAAGATTTTATTTTCTCTCTATTGAATAATTACTTTTATTAACATTTTTCTGACCAACATAAAAGAATAATACGAATTGACTTCAATTTGCTAAATGAAAATTACACAATGCCCATATAGAAAGTGACCAACACGACATTTCCTTCCCCATGTATACCATTATCCTTATTTTCCCGCGTATAATTCCATTCTCATCGTAGACAGTATACCTACAATCACTAGCTCTATATACCCCCCAGTTGGAAAACCGTGTAGCTACAAGCTACATATATATACACGCACTGTTCGCATCGGAAACAACGCGCGACTACGCGACTGCAGCAGCGTGTGTGTTCCGATGCACCCCGGCGCTCTCGATGACTTCGACAAGTCGACGTGCCTCTGGGGATCCTTTGCTTGTACCCCACACACACGCTCTCTTTTTCACGCTTACTTCCCCTCTTATATACATTATACGCATTCTCCCCTCTCTCTCTCTCTCTCCTCAACTCGAAGCGACAACGAGACAGGCGACTCTTGTTTTGTAAGCGCTCGCTTGCTTGGCGACGTTTCCGATCGTATATATATATATATATATATACACACACACACACACATATACCTCTGTGTGGTCGTTATATTGTGACTTCCTGCGGCCAACTGTATAAGCGCATGACACTCGTCTCTTATGTGCAGTAGTAGCGAGAAAACACTACTACTATACTCTCTCTCGCGCGCGCGCGCGATTCAGCTTTTTTTTTCTTTACACGAGCGCACGCGTGCTGCGCGAGGTAGTGAGCGTCTCTTCCATTGTGTAGATATATATGTATGCGAACAGTTTAGTTTTGTTATGTCGTGGGATGGGAAAAAACGAGGTTTTTACGAGTTTCATGGGATTTTTCGTGAACGCTTGTTGTGGTGGTTATGGTGGTTTTCCATCATTATGGTGAATTGGCGAGTGTATGCGGATTCGACGCGGTATTATATAGGCGTGGAGAATCGAGATGAATGCTCGTACGTGATCTGATTATGGAGAGATGTGCAGAACGATGATGGGAAGAGACGTGAGCTGTAGGTTGGGGTGTAATGTTGTGGGCAGATAGTTTATTGTTGGAATTTCGAAAATGGTTATGTGCCGTTATGCTGAGGGTTATATATATAGTTAATATATTCATGTGGTTTATGAATGACTTTTGTAGATGGTTATAAAAGAAAAATGGAAAAAAAAGGTTTTATATTTGTAGCTAAACTAAATGATGTATAGCATGACTGATTATACAAAATTGATGCATGCATAGATATAGGTTTACCTGATAATTAATAAAATAAATAAAGCAAAATACGATGAAATATGTTTATTAGCATTTATATTATGAAGTTATTTTTAACATTTAAAACAAAATAAAGTCATAGAAAGAAACTTAAATTAGTTTATTATAACGATAAAATCATTTTTATAGTTACTATTATTCCAACATTATATTTCTCTATCGATTGAATCATAATACGTCCCTTCAAACAATATAACAATCTTTCAATTCTAACAATTCGAAACCCTATACTAATCTCTTAAACAATCAATTTCCCCCTACAGCAAAATTTCCAATAAAACCCATCAAATTTAAAACCAATATCGCTACTGCACCACTCAAAATTCCCTTCGCACCATCCCTCTTCCAAATCACATATATACACACCCATTAATCACACTCCCTCTCTCTGTCTCTTTCATCTCGTATCCGCGTGCGCGCTCTCCGAAGATGAAAACGTCAAGCTCTGAATTTGGCAATACCACCACCAGCACGAGTAGCAGCGCACGTAACCCTGGAAAATCGAAATTACATTAGCGCACGCGTTAGCGCATACGAGAGCTGTGTGCACGCGTGCTCGTTAACGACCGAAACGCGCGGCAACGGTATAGCGGCACTCTCCACAGATGTACACACGCGAGGCAATTTACAATGATTATTGACGGCTGCCGCCCCCGAATTGCGCACTCGTTCCCATGGCTTTGGATTACGCCGCTGCCGCCGTCCAACGCGTTTCCCGATTTGTGTGGAACCTGATACTCATGCGAAGGGTCGTGAAATCAAGATATATGGATGTGTGCGCGTAGAGAAGCGTGCGCGTGTACAGCTTCCCAGTCTGTGTTACTATATCGGATGTGTGTAGTGCGTTAGTTATACGTATGTTTCAGGAGAGGATGTTGGAAGAGAAAAGCGTCTCGTTTTTCGCCGGTGTGCAATGCACGCTGTTACGCTAATTACGCGGGTTTTCTAGTCGAGGATGCAGAGTGGTTGGAGTTTTAGACCTTAAATGTACAAGGATGTTGGAGGAGTCGAGGGTTCTTTGATAATAAGGTGATTTTTCGCATGATCATGGTTGTTTTTGAAACAAAATAGATAATTTATTCAAATGACACTTACTAATAATTAATTTTTTTTTAATTTAGTAAAGGTTTAATTTGGAGTAGTAAAAATTTTGTTAACTGTAGTGTCGAAAAACTTGGACCATTGAACAATTGGAAATACTTATATATTTGTCAAAATCTTTTCTAAGCATGGAAAAATCAAAAAAATTTTAATGATCTTACTGCATAAATTTCAATTTTCTACGGAACCTAGCATTTTCAAACTGTGTAAACAAAGTATGTTTGTGTATTTAGGTATTCTTTGACGGAAATGGTCATATAAAGTATGTTTGTCCTAGGAAAATTAATGAAGTGCACTAGTATTTTAAACTGTCTTACTTTTTATTAATTAAAAACTCCTCTGATTATATCAAATAGACATACGTACAACAATATATTATATCTTATGATATCAATTAGAGATCATATTGCAATGCTTACCGAAAAAAAAGTGGATCAATGATTTATTTTATAACATACCTCAAAATTGAAATATTGTTATAAGATTTCACAAATTAATATTAATTGATTTATTACTATAATAAAAAATATTAACATTTCTATAAAGCTAACATCTAACTCGTTTCTTGACATTTATCAACGACCAACATTACATTAGACAACCCCATTAACAATATCTAAAAAACACACCTTTTTACGTGGCTCCCTTTCCCATGACTAATACAGCCATCACCTATTACTAACTTTTATACATCACGGTCCAATAAAATTAAACGTGTCCCTCTGAAAAATCCAAGACCCGATATAACCCCCCGCTCATAAAAAATGCAAGCGTACAAATCACCCCAACGCTTTATCCCCAGCTAAATGGCTTTCATAAACCCTCCCTACACCCTCCCACCATCTTACAACGAATGGACACATATCCCAGCACTCAAAGATCACCCACACACATCAAACATTTACTCTCACCACGGCTCTCGACTGACCGGTAATAAATATCCTATACACCTTCGGTCAGAGTCGCAAAGAAATCCCGCTACCGTATACACGTGCTCGCACACGGCACGTGACACTTGCTTTTATTGGCAGCCTACAGACTTATACACATTGAAACAGTAGTGTATAGGTTCACGTTGGTCCCTGGTGAATTCGTCGAAATTACAATTGCGGTGTAGCGCTACCACCGCTGCCGATGATCGGTCCCGATACGCGCCGTAAATCTTGGTGTATATATATAGAGAATCGAGCCTTTGGTAAAGTGAATTTCCACGTGCGCGTATGGCTACGTCCATTTGTCTTGGTTTTCGTATACTAGAAAGAAAGATGTATACCGAAACTTGTTTCCCTTTTTTCGGGGGTTAGTGGTAGTGATCCTTACGAGTGTCTTATTACAGGTCAGCGCGAGAACTCACGAAATTGAAAATGATCTGGCAATATTCGAGGGATGGATTCAGCACGACTACGGACGTATGTGCAACACCCACGGGGATGTAGTATACTACACTATATATACGATAGATCGTAAAAAATTCGTTAGGTTTCGTACACGCGCGCGAGCGGAAGAGTGAAAGGCGTGTGATAGAGGGGATAAGGTGTGAGTGTGGGATTATTTGATGGGTTCGAAACTTTGGTACGATTTGTCTGAATTTTCGGGGCTAGCGGTAAAAAATGATGTCTCTGCGGCGATTGAACTGTTAGAGGGTGTAGTGCGCCGTTTTCTTCGGATTCGAGGGCGCGTAAATGATTATTTATGATCGGTTAATAATTCTTATGATTATGGGAATGAGTAAGTGAGCGGTATCTTACTGTGTTCAATTGGTTATCTAACCGTGATACTTGGATTATACGGTTGAAATATAATATCATGATTCATGCATTTTATCATTCTTATAATTCAATCATTTTTGGTTACGTATATACACAATACATATATAAAACAAATAAAATAAATTCATTAAATATTTATTGTAATCTTGTATTATCAATCATATGATATTTACTTAATTAGATCAACTTAACCGTTCCTTTCTTCGTATTTACTTAACACGTGAGTACATTCTAAACGACATACACATACATTTAAAAATTCCAACAAATTCCAAATTAGAGTCAACGTACGCCTCGACTAATTGCATCTTTATCGTCGAGAGCAATCCCCCATTCCCCCTCGTCGCATTAAGATAAACGCCCGCCAAAAAAAAAAGCTCCCTCGAACAGAAACGACGCCGAACACACATCACCGACGCATAAATCAGAACAAAAAAAAAAAACAGAGACGCGCAGTAATACAGCCTATACACAGAAGCACCGGAAGTAAGGCCAAATGAGAATTAGATTGAGACGCATGCGGCTGATAACCGCGATAAGGTAAGAGTATATAACTATATAAGACTTCTCTCTCTCTCTCTCTCTCTCTCTCTCTCTCTCTCTCTCTCTCTCTCTCTCTCTCTCTCTCTCTCTCTCTCT
>JAYJLV010000011.1:56094-74413 GCA_036873485.1 Torymus texanus | reverse complement strand
CTTTAGTCAGAGAGAGAGAGAGAGAAAGAACCGTTCGGTCATAACGAACACGCCGTATAAGAGGGAGAGTTGGGGGTACGGGTAGGACTAATTACCGCTAATAACCGGTCAGAATCTGACCTACTTCGAAGCGACGCCTCCGCCCTCACCGAAGAAATTATACGCCAAGTACTCGCGCGTGGCGGCGGCCCTTATACACGCTTGTGCCATAGCAGCACGGTTCGACATCGACACCTACACATATATACATACACACACACACATATACCCTCACATGTGCTGCCAGCCCAGCCGAACATTTAATCTCGGGCACACATGCCGCCGGTCTACTCGCGTTACGAGCGCGAGCGAGCGAGCGAGTGAGTGTACCACCCGGGATTTTGAATCCCAATGAATCTTGGCTACGCGCCAGGTTCTCTCTCTCTCTCTCTCTCTCTTCCGTATATACGAAGGGTGGGTATACACGGAGGATTCCGTGTCAAGTGAGGCAGGCAACCGGGAGAGAGAGAGAGAGAGAGAGAGAGAGCGTATAGTGGGATACTCGAAAAATGGAAATCCTGGATACTTGGTGAACGTGAAGTGCTTCGAATGGGAAGAGGGTGAGGTGAAGGGGGATTGAAAAATGTTTTGAATTGTAATTTTATGTGGATTCCAAGCGGCGAAGGTCAGCGTGTTTTCAGCTCGCGTTCGATTTTCGGCATGACATTTCGAAGCTTCTTGAAATGACTTTATCTGGAAATATTTTAGAAAAATATTGTTCGAATAGAATATATATAAAGTGAAGATATTTTTTTTGAATTATTAGTAAAATATGGTTTTCCTAAAAATATATGTAGATGATCAGTTGTTTGTATTCAATAAAAATGTAGATTTTTGAAAATTTATATGGAAAGTTATCTCCAAAATTGGGAATACTAAATTTCGTTTATATTCTTTATCATAAAACTATTTTTAGTATATATAGATGCGGTTGGTATACTCAGTTATTATTACTGCTTTATAATTCTAATACTTTTTCCAAAGAAAAGAACAAAATTCACTAATCTAGGATTAAACCAAAGTTTCTAAATGAATTCAAGTATAATTCAAAGGAACAGATATCGGCCTTATACTCTCCTACCAACATATCTCTACATATATACAAAACACTCATTATCAAATACACCTAAATGAAGTTATACCGTACTACCGATAAACCACAGGCCCGCGGCGTTCGCCAAAAACTTGGAATTCCAATCCCTGCAGCCCTCGCTGGCGCGGAATGCCCTCTATGAACTAGATTGCAATCCCAACCATCTCTCTCTCTCTCTCTCTGTCTCTCACCGCGATCTCGCGCGCAATCACGCGGCGTGAACGAGCGGCAAAGCGACAGGCGCATCCACACACATACGACCTCACGTTTAATCATAGATATATATATGTGTGTGTGTGTATGTATGTCGTGAACGTAGGTTCTTCGCCATCAAGACGTGGTTCTCAGAGGAGCGTCTGTTCGAGTACGGTTCCCCGGAGAATGAGCTGAGCAAGGTCGGCCACTACACGCAGATGGTCTGGGCGACGACGCATCTTGTCGGCTGTGGCTGGGCCGAGTGCGACGGGAAGCGAGGACCTAGGGGTATACCCTACTTCAGCTACGTCTGCAACTACTGTCCCGCGTGAGTATTATGTCTTTATATGTGTAAAGTGCCGTCGTGTGGTTTAATCGTGTTTAGCTGTTTGAAGACGACAGGAGGTAGTGTTGTATATATATAGGAGTAGATGTTTAATCAAGCGTGTTATATGGGGTGGAAAAGGAGGGTGGAGTTTTGAGAAGGAAATCTTACGTGAATAGATTCGTAAATGCGGGAAATGAAAAATGATGGAGATTCTTTTGTTGGGGAAAGTTGGTTATACTTTTTGTTTGATTATTTTTTCTTGTTTTCGATGGCGCAAATTAAATTAACAAATTTGATGATATAATTATAATTATCTTATAACAGTGGTTGAATTTTATAACGATATTAAGTGTATAACAATATTACGGGATATCCATTAGTTCCATTATGGAAATTTAAATAACTTTAAGTGTATTAATTTCCAATAATATTAAACGTTAATTTTGTGACACTGACTTACTTTATATGCGTAATAAGGTATATACAGCCGTGTATTTAATATCCCTAACACATTTTAATAATTCCAAAGTAATAAACATGTTAATTTTAGATCTCGATAATATAAAAATAAAAACATTTAATGGTGTCGGGAAATTTGTTAATTAATGGAGGTTGCTGAGCAGTTATTTAAATTAAATTTTACTGTAAAATACAATATAATAACTTTAGACGCATGACCGAACTTTGAAATTATAAATATTTCTGCTCATTATAATTTTTCGTTAAAGACAAACTTTTTCAATTTTAAGCTAGATAAAGAATGTATATTAAATCAAGTTCATTTAAGAAATGAGATTTTTAGCTCGTAAAAACAAAATTAATCTTGAAGTAGTTTTCAAAGATTGAATGAACACTAAAACAGAATCTCCATGCATATTTTATAGATCCTTAATATAACACTAAAAGAAGACGGTATTAGTTCGAAATTACGTGATACAAATTTTATAGCAACTACTATCGTAAACTAATTACTTACCAGATAAATTCTACTACTATCATATAACATTAATTTATTAAACTTTCCAGGAGTAATATAGTTTACGTTTCTGCTCTAGCGTGTAATTCGCTAAGTACTTCGCTTAACTGAATTCGTACCATCACATTTTATTTTTACTTTTAAGTCTATCAAATTAATTAATAGCAGTAGTTTGTATAGTGCAAGTTCAATAAACGATATTTTTTCCTCATTTTTTTTTACCTCCCCGAAACGTCAGATGTCAATAAATGTACTTTATGAAAGTTCGTTTGCTCGTGGGAGCTGTTTGGAAAAGTTTATGGCTACGATGTATGCATGAGGTTTTCATTCGCTCTATTCATAAATCGCAGAGACTCTGTTGCAATTGATGAATCAATTTTTCTGGGAAAATGTTCAACGATCGGCTCGTTTTGAAATATAGACCAACGCGCGAATATAGTGCGCGCGGCCTGAATGCAGCTCGGAGGATAAAAAAAGTTATAAATTAACAATCGACGAAATGTCCTCTGGAGCGCTTTGGGATTTGCTTTTTCTATAGACTACTTTGATCTTTTTGTAAATCGTTGATACTAAAGAAATAGGAAAAGTATACTATTTTTTACGTTTGTATAAATAGAGGCCTTTTAAAAGTACAGACATATAAGGATGCTTTTGATGTTTTAATATATACTTCGGATATAATATACTTGTGAATACCGTTTATAATTTCGAGTAATATGATTTATTGTGTATTAAAAATCGGTTTTCTATAATCCTCATTATATTGGGTTGGGGAAATACACCAATCATCAAAAGCAATTATTTATTTTCACGTTATATTCGGGCAACATGTTTATTTGAATTAACTTTTTAATTATTTTTTATTAATATTAATTTGTGATAATAATATATTGAATAAGTGAAGACATTGTCCATTAAATTAAATACTGTATACACAGGTGAAATCAAATATAAAATTGTTACTTTACATAAAGGACATTATTAAATCTTTCATTTATTGGATTTAAAATGAAATCAATTGTATATTATATTATTTATAAAGTCTTTTTATAGTTAAAATTTCTTTTAATAATTACATGTATTATTTATTTCTGAAATGGCTTTTTATTCTTATATTATATCGTTTTTTAGAAGTACAAAATACATTTTAAAATAAACTCAACTGTTGTTTAAAATTATTATGTTCTATTTGATTTGGCTGTTAATTAAATTTGTACTTACAACGATTCAAAATTCAATTTGAATATAATATTTTATGAAAATGGAAATTACCTAATATATATGTATAAACATTTAAAAAATTAAGCAATCATGATTATTTCAACGTCATTTCTATTTTTAACTTTCTCTATTGATTTTCTACAGATTTCATTCCCCTTACAGTGAAGTAGCATTAATTTTTCTCCAGGTACTGTAGTTTCTATCAATGGCAGGTACTCCGCATAAGAATTGTATTGACCGTAGAGGATATAGCCTCTTATCAGCCATCCGTAATACATTTTCCGTGCCACTCGTAAAACAGATAAGAACTCGAGCAGGTGTACCATTACGGAATAATAGATATCCTTAATACGTTTTTGTTTATGAGGGGTGAAATCGCTCGATTCCGCTCGAGCCAAATTCTGCGTCTCGTATTTCCTACTTCGACAAAAATTACGACCGACAGTGCTGCGAATCCTATATATATATATATATACGTATGTACATGTATAAGATAACATGTATACATATATATATTCTTCTACCTCTTCCTCTTTTTCTCGTTATAGTATTCTCGTTTGAAACCCAGAAAAGTCTTCCGGGTTCGAAAGTTCTTCCGCGCAGGCTTGACACGTGAGTAACGAGACTTGACGAGTGGCATGGCCCTTACAAAGCAATTTTGGATATAGCTCACGGACGCTATATAGCGGTTGGCTTAAGTATATAGTTTGCCAGTATAATGACGTTACATAAACTCATAGCCATATTCAAGCCGTACGTGGAATGCAATTAAGCTCCACTTAGGATGTAACTATACAAGCGTTCAGCCATTATAAGGTTATCTACACTTGAACCGCAAGTAGAGTTTCTTAATAGGGCGCTCACGCGCCCACCCGCTACTTCTTCAGCTATAATGGAGCCCCGCACTGGATTTCCCATAATACGGTTATTAACCGTACTCCAATTTAATCTAAGCCACAAACGGTAGTAAGATTTATAAATCAATGGTATAGGGTGTTCGAAAGATATTATTATGGTCGAATAATTTTTTTTAATGATATTCTGGAAATGTATAAAATTAATCAAAGCTTATCAATAGCTATTGATTACTCAATTCTATTCAGATTTCTCAATTCATAGTACTCTCATCTTGAATTAAAATTTTTGTTCACGAATTCAATTCTCTCCGACTCCACTTCTGCGGATTATTTATCACTGCTATAGTTGTGCATACGTTTTGCACCAATAACAAAACTTCGTATCTTTTACTCCGATAACGTATTCTCTTCCATTTTCCATTGTTATATACCCTAGATATTTATTGTACGGGGGCTTTAGATAGCAAGCGAGTTAAAGTCCACTCGTTCGACGCGAATTCGCAATACTAATATTTTACACTTTTCAAAATCTACAACATCCGATTTACCATTCCCAGAAGAATACAAAAATATATTTTCAAAAAACAATAACTAGCATCCAATTTTATTATACCATATCTGTGGCTTTGAGGCATAACCAGATAAGCCCACTTCTCGAGTTTCCAAGAAAAATAGGTTTTAGTGTTCAAATTTACATGTAAGATCGGAAGAAACGAGATGAGTCACGATACTTGACTAGTCAATTAACACATTCAAAACACATATTTACAAGCTGGTTTGAACAGATTATACATTTTCCGATGCGTTAAAAACAAGTAAGAACTCAAAAGAGTATGGACTTATCTCGTTATTTCGGGAACTGTGAACTTTCTGATAGTGCGGTTCGTGTTTATTTTAGAGCCTATTCTTTAATTTTATTATGAAACGGGTCAATAAATTACAAAATTAGCAATTGTTCAATGAATTCTTATAACTTATTAGTCAAGAATTTTCTATTTTCGTGACATTTCTATTAAATTTATGACCATTTGTATTGTATTTGTATTGTACTAATATTGTAAAATTTAAAAATGTTTATAATTTGAAATTGTATAGGAATTTTTTAAATAAACAGATAAATATATATTAGCCATCATATTCATATTCAATTAGAATATATAAAATCAATTATAACTACGATAAATAAACCAAAAAAATGATGGAGTTATCTTGTTATGCCTCGCACATAATTTTTAAAATGAACTTATCTGGTTACGTTTTGGGTGTATTGTAGCTTTACGGTAATATTTTTGCTACTACTGAAAGTGTTAAATGAAAAAGGTCTATTTGAAGATACAAAATCCGAGGTTATCTCGATTTTCGAAAAAAAATGGACTTATCTGGTTATGTCTCGGAGTCACAGATATAAATTAGTCATTTAAAGAATTTCGAAACACATAAATTTAGACAATCTTTCAATATATATTAGAATCCTCCAAATTACGTCTCTCGAAACTGTCCATCGTCTCTATATACCTTTTTCATCCCACCGACACCTTATCTCCCCTAATCCGATCTCACCTCTCACCTGCATCCCACCTGCGCTCATCCAATCCACCTCGCTCTCTCTTCCAATAACTCACAACCTCTCTTCTCCCCACCATCTTCTCTCTCTCACTCTCTCTCACTTACAAGCAACACCTCATCGTCATCCTCTTCTGTTTACAGCGGCAACCGAGAGGGTAGCTTAGCCGAGCCATACGTAGCCGGTGAGAGTTGCTCTGCATGCGGTGAGCACTGTCGGCTTGGTAAACTCTGCAAGAACGCCTGTCCCTGGGCGGACCTCTGGGCCAACTGCCGGCAGCTGCGTGCCACGTGGCCTGGTTGGCTCTGCGATACAGACACGGAACAAGGCCGTGAGCGTAGGCAATTCTGTCGTGCCACCTGCCGTTGCGACGGTAAGATCATCTGAACTGCGCCAGCCATCGGTGAGCATCAGCGTCACAGCTGCGGCTTTGATGGGTAATGGAAAGGTGAAGAGAAAGAGAAGGAGAGAATGTGATGTTGATGGTGCGACGAATGCGTGAACCAACACCGAATCATATCGTTAGTGTACATATAAGGTCGCTCTTTCTCGTGTTTCTCGGTCTATTGTGTATAGCGTTCGGTTATTGCGTGTGTGTTGCTGCTGCATGTGTTGAGAGAGAGAGAGAGAGTGTAAGGGTTGTTCGTCTTCTTTTAGTGGGAGGGGCAGATCGAGCGGGGTATTTAAATTTTATGTAAATTCAAGAGGGTTCATTGTTGCGTTATATAGCTGGGGGTCCCGTTTAGTGTTTAACGGATTTTGCATGCGACTGAAGGTTGAGATTTGTTGAATATTAATTTGTATTTTAATTTGGTTAATTTAACAATTTGCTTGTTTTATCAGATTTATGAATTTGTGAGAAGAGATAATAATTCGATTCACACTCGCGCATTTATTAATTCATCGAGTGCGTTTCATTGAATTGATTAAGGCACTAATAAAATTTTTAGAGTATAAAGTTGCAACGTTGCTTGATTGACATTTTAAAGCATATATTACAATCAATTAAAAAAATAATTCAGTTATAAGATATCATTTCGTTACAGCTTGAAACCCCAAAATGCGAGGCAATGTCAGTCGGAAAATTTCCACAATTTTCCACAAATTCAAATTAACTTTTAAAAACCATAATTGTCACCGTATATTGTTTACGGTAAAACTCTAAAAATAGCCGTTACACTTTTTCTCACCCGTCCCCGTTCCGTTCTTTCTTTCTCAGATTCTGATAATAATTATATGCATCGCATTATCATACACTATGCGCCCGCCCCTCGTGTAGAATTACCCCTGTGTATACGCCCTAGCGAAGAAAAAGAGGGACAGAGAAATAGATACGTAACTCCTCCTCTTTCTTTTGACCGCTGATACGAAGGCCCTTTGACCCTACGCTTATACTGTGGTGAACGGGTTAACCAAGATTTCTTGTACAGTCTGAAGCGGTTTTCCAACTCGATCAAAGATATGCTCCCTTGCGGATTTTCATGGTAGAAAGGGAGAGAGAAGAGGAGTATGTATGATATAAGAGGTTTGAATGGGAAGATTGGATAGTGATGAGAGTGTGAAACAATCATTAACGGTTAGTATAGGTCTTGTAGATGTATCGTTCTACATTATTGCGTAGTGATCGTGTATAAGCTTTCGCGAAGTTGATCCACGAGTCGACGGTGTATATGTATGGTTTTGTTTTGGTTCTGTGACGGCTACGTGTGTTGTTTGTTAAATGACCGAGAGAATATAAGTTAGAAAAAAAAATTGTAATTTAATTATTAGTTTGATGAAGCTTTAAAAAAAAAAAAAAACACTCAGTTGTCACGTGAAATGATTGAATATACACGAGACATCGCTATTCCATTATGAAGTTTACATTTCGAATAACAACTATAACAGTATTTTTGTAAGTTCTCCTATAGAAAAAGAGCAGCTCTTGTATTAACCAATACTTTCCACGTAGTATTTCGCGTATACATTATATAGCCATTCCAATATAATTTAGCTGAATAAAAGTAATAACCTGATAAAAAAAAAAAAAAAGAAACGACTAGAGATAACAATTATTCGTTCGTATACATTGCTATGTTATATATATATATAACATATATATAATATTATATATATACATATATAGACACAGCGTTCTCACGCCACTTGCGTTCGTTGATTCTATTTTTCTACGAGATTCCCGCGACTCGAGCGCGCTTTTCCACTCGATTATCAAGGATCATTCTAAAATTCTCGTAGAGAGCGGAAAGAGGATCAATAGAGAAAATTTCCACCCCCCCCCCCTTCCTCCCTCCCTCTTATATAGCGTAATAGCACACTGACTCTCCCTCGCGTTCCTCGTTAAAGAACGAAAAAAACGTGAGCGCGATTTCCGAGGAAAAGTGACAATTATCCTCCATTAAACGTTCGTACGAACGTGGCTCTCTAAATCTCGTTATAGAGGAGAAGAAAAAAAAAAAGAAACGTTGGTCTTAGAGAGATACTTATTTTAAATTTCATCCTCCCTTATACTGGTCTTCCACTATACCGACACTTTCCCTTGTATTATATATATAAGTGTGACGAAAGAGCGCTTGATTAAGGCTTTAATCCTTGATTCGCAGTTATAGTACATATATATATATATATATAGTTCGCGAGTGCTGGAATCCCCGATATAACCCCCATCCCTTTTCCCGTGAAAGCGAGCGGAGAGTGACGTTTATTCTCTTATAATACCCCGAGTGCGACTGTTATTGCGCTTGTGAAGTAACTTTTTTATATATATATAAAGAGGGAGAGACAGAAAGGAAGAGAGGATCGAAGCTTTTGATCGAACAATGAAGTTTCATTTAGCTGTCCGTTGTGGAAAGTAATATTGTTCGTTTGATTAATTTACAAGCTTTTTTATGCGCAGTCGTAACGAAGACGTGCTGCATATTCACGATTTGAGATGATTTTTTGATTATTATTGTTATTACGCGCGAAGTTAATATGGATAGTGTATTGCATATATTGATCTCAGAACGGATGTGTATACACATTAACCTAGAATTTCCTGATCGATATACGAGCGATTGCGGGGAGAAGCAACTTCTAATTGAATTTTAACTTGGGTATTTTCATGCCGACTCTTAATGAAAAATTGTGCCGCAATATATACGTACGTAAAAATTCGGATAATTAATGTTTTAATGAAATCTCAATTTTTCATTCGTTCTTTTTTTATGTCTCTTAATTTAATGTATTTTTTCGTCTACCTGCGTACGTTGATGGCTGATAATTTGTATATTTCAAATGAAGAATTAATTGTTTTTTTTTCGTATAATAATTAACACGTCAGCCTGTTTGTATTCTCAATATTTCTTACGTCATACTTTATTACGCGATTTTAATATAACGGGCGAGAGTAAGTATAATTATTCCGCACCAATTATTATTATTCTAAATTTCTGAAGAGAATTTTTTTCTCTCGCCAAGCTTTATACAAGCTTATTATTTATTTAATCAATACTTTTCACAGTATTATTGTTTACCTTATCCATATTTATACAAACTGTAAATGTAAAAAGATATAGCGCTATCACATTAAATGTGGCTTTAAGAAAAAAATATATAAATTGTAAAAACAAAAATATAACAACACGCTCTACATTTATAAAACGAAATTTTCTTTTTTCCGCTCTATACACACATATATCTAATGTGTTTATATATATATGTATTATTTATCAAGTACTATAAATACGTTCCCATCTGTATACTCGAAATGAAAAATCTGTCAAGGCGGTTATTTTAACTTTGTAAGCGCGCGCGCATACAGGGCAGTGACGTGTCGTCATCGATAAACAAATTACCCATGCGAATCGACGTGTCCCTGGTGAGGAAAAGTTGTGCGCAAAAGCCGATAAATCTCGCATCTTCGTCTCCTTCGAACGAGAACACGCACATTGCATATACTCGTATTATTCAAGGAAATCTCAAAGCACGTGAGACAAAACTAGCTGAAACACAAAGAATATATATATATATATATATATATATATATATATATATATTGAACTACGTATACAACGCGTGCTCTAAGACGAAAAAAATTTCTATTACATATACCACCGCATGGAGCAGCGTAGCGCCAAAAGAACGTAACGAAGTAACGCGAGATCTTGCGAAAAAATATCACTCGCGTGTTTTCTACGCTGCTTTTGAAATTTCCTCGAATAAAACGGGAGAAAAGAGTCGCACGAGAAAGCGTAAGTACACTTTGGATGAGAGATGGAGATAGAGAGAGAGAGAGAAGGGAGGACGCGCGTCGCGTAAAGCAAACAAAAATATTACATTCCTCGTGAGGCTCATACCTTGTGTATATATATACATATATGCACACTTACAGCCCCGTTCATCTCTCGACGTAACGTCGGCTTCTCTCCCTCTGAAATTGACACTTAAAGCGCGCGAAATTACGAAGAAGAAGTGACGACGACTACGACTACGACGACGACTGCAGTGACAACGATGCCGAATCGTCGTATACACTTGACGCAACATAATAACGCATTTTTCCCATTCAGACATAGAGTCGTACATATACATATATACGTGGAGGCGTATACGCGAGAGAAAATGTATAATACAGAGCCGTCGCTCGTCCCGCCTTTGTTTCCCTCCCTCGGCGTGGAATTTCATTTTTTTCTTTCCCTCTCTCTCTCTCTCTCTCGCTCCGCTTTTTTCCCTGCACGTCACTCCGATGAAAATGGCAGCTTTGAAGCGAACAAAGGAGCGAGCGCGAATATGCGCGAACGCTTGCACTCCAAGAAATTTAGAGCGAGAGAGCGAACACGTTGCATCACACAGTGCGTATATCATCCCTCTTGTGTGTAGGTTATATATATATATGTATGTATGTGTATGTATATGTGTATGGGTGTGAAGTGGGGGATCCATTAATGGACTTTCACGAGCGTGAGGCTCTTTTCGCGATTGTGCGCGCGACGGCCTGATGCGCGACGATGATTGCGGGTAAGTGGAAGAGAGATAGAAGAGATGATGAGGTGAGTGCGCGAAGTGAGAGAGAGCGAGAGAGAGAGTGAGATAGAGAGATAAAGGAAAAGAGAAGGCGCGTGTGCGATGGGCGATGCTGCGAGAGCGAGACGCACGACATATGTACATTTCAAAAGTGGTTATGAATAAATATGGAGTTTTAATAATACTTGTATGGGGTGTGTTTTGTTTTCTATTTATTGTGCTTGTCCTATATCCGAGATGTACCATTGTTCCTTTTTCCTATATGTATAGATCCTAAATGAGTTTTATATATATTTTCTCTTAGTTTCACAGGTGATTGTTATTCTTAATGAATGTAGTGAAATCAGTAATTAGTGACAGTAGTGTAGTCTGATAATTATTATTGAATAAATTTTATATTTTATTTAATACTTATTAAGTTCATATTTAGAATAAATGTATTTTAGAGAATACTTTTTATAAGTAATCTCTTACTGTCGTGCAGAATACTATTTATACAGCTGTATTTTTTTTTGTTGCTGAAAAGAAAATAGAAACAGATGATGTACTTATGTTTCTCCACTTCACTTTACTTTGATTTAATACGTTTTAAATCTTATATATTTGAAAAGAAAATTTATCTAAGGACGATGCTTCTACTGTGGCCTGCTTTTTTTTTATTTTCTTAAGAGACTCGAAGAATTTTCCCATTTCCTTATACGTCTTTGTAAAACTTTTTTTTTTATTTTTTTTTAACTTTATTAAGTTTTTATTTTCAGTAGTCAAGAATTTCGTAAACAAAAGTTGCGACGGATTTCGACCAGGATACAGGATACTGATAAAACGTACAGCTTATCCCCCCCCCCTCCATATCATTTTGATATTTTAACGACTGTTTTATAATAGTTTTGTTTCGAATAACATTGTTATACGGGTCGAGTGACTCCAACTTATTGATTCTTTATTGAGCAGAAGCTTTGAAGGAATCAGCAAGTCAATCTTCTGCAGACACACACACACATATAAATATATAAAGATAACCCTTGAAATAAAAACTTACTTACATATTCCCATTGTACAATTAAAAAAAAGAATGTTGAACACATCTCGTAAATCAAGCAAAATTATAATAAAAATTATACAGCACAACGATGAATAATTCAGATAAACCGCGGAGGACCGGGAAATTTAGAACTTTTTCTTTTCCAAAAATAAACGGTCAGATCCAAACGACTATATACTCTTCTCTTTCTATTTCAAGCTTACGCGCGTGCCCACGTGTCTGTACCACCCTCCCCTATAAAAACCCTACGCCTTATGCATTTAAAGCAACATTCTCTCGTGTCTCCTCTCCATCTCACAGTCACGTCAATCTCCTTTTAAACGTTTCCCACTCGTACTCAATTCGCATACACAATCGCGAACACTGGCCGTCTATACGACTCTCCGAAACAAAGTCCTCCCTCTCTTCCTCCCTTCTCCCATCTAAACGTACTTTTAATAGCTTGCTTCTGAAATCCCTACATTCCGAAAAAAAAACAAGAACAACAACAACAACACCTACGGTCCGCATTCCATTTTCTCCGCACAACTCCACTCTATATATATGATACAAGAGAGCTGCACACGTGCGCGCGTTAATGCGAGAAAAAAACCGTGTCATTTTTCACGATAGCGCCGCGTTCTCTTCTCTGTTTAGCTCTCGTATAGAAGCACGCGCGCGCGCGCAAGCTTGAAAGAGAAAGAATGTATATACAAAGAAATTCGCTCTACAACGACGACGACGACGACGACGAGGGCGCTGGGAAGGTATTTTTAATCTCGCCCTCTCGTGCGGGACTCAAGAAAAACAGAGGGTGGTATATAAGAGAGAGAGAGACTAGGTTGCCACAGGCTATTACGATGACAACCGCATAGCACTTGGAAATTAAGGATACATACTTGCTACCCTCTCTCTCTTTCTTTCTCATTTTCACTACCCTCTTTAACTACGACCGTCGCTTCTTTTTTTTGTGTGTCGTACGCCACGTATAATGCGAGCGTCGCGAAAAATATTTGCATTTCCGAGAAGTTTATCTTTGCTCTTTCCCCAACCTCCCTCTTTCTCTCTCTTTTTATACGTACGTTCGGTTGTTTTTTTTTTAAGACGTGCTCGCACATAAACGTTAATCGTATACTTTACGCGCTGCGCGGTATAGTGGCGGGCAAGCGAGCGAGCAAGTAAGCAAGCAAGTAAGTAAGCAAGCAAGCGGTCTCCACTTTATTAGATCGTTATTAATTCGAGAGTTAGCGGTCTGGAGTTTATATAAGCGGGCTTTTTAGCCTGCTGGCGCGGAAAATTGTAGTGTCTAATTTTATCGGAGGTGACAGCGGCTGTGTGTACACGCGCGGCGTGTTAGAGAGAGAGAAGAGGTAATTAGAAATGCAAATATTTGGTGATAAAGTTGATAGGGAGATACGTGAGTGTGCGCGGAATGAATGCATGTGCAGCGAGCAACTCGCTATCGTTTTAATAATCTGTAAGTTTCTAAATTTACTTGCTATCTCACGTCGTGCTTCTTCTTCTTTTTTCTATATACTATATGTTTAGATAAAAGTTACGTTTACGCTTGCTCATATACGCGTTCTCTTATTTATCCTGAAATCTAAATATACTATATTTATTTTGTGCTATATACCTGTATGTATATATAATTAACTATTATTTTGATCGACCACCATCGCGGCTATCTCGATCGAATTCACAGTAGCTATATAAAATATTCACAATATTGACTTATCGCTCTTTTTCACGATAAAAACATCAGTCTATGTTATTCCATCAATTTATATATCTACCCTATATGTATATATAAAGGTACCCTTAAATGAAAAAAAAAATTAATTTATCCCAAAATTACGATGCGAAAGGAAAACTGGCAAACACAAACTTCTTCCCCATTGTTCAATTTATATAGTCGAGCAAAAAATTCTGTATTTTTCGTCAAAGATAAACAGCCAGCACAACACGCGCGCCTGTGTTTACCGTTACCCAGCGTACACTGAATAAAACGTTTCTTCTGTAGCGATACGCGCAGCCGCGTATGTATATATCTATATACAACAAAGTTCCGGTCCATCCTTCGCTCTATATACATATATACAAAAGAGTACTGCAGCCCATTATAACGAAAAAGCAGCTTTTTAACCACACACTGCGGCAAAATAAGTCCACATGCGTGTACGCTTCATCATCGTCGTCGCGCGATATACATATACGTGTATGATGTATATAAAAATGCGCGGGAAATTCAATCTCCTCCGTTGCATTCTCTCTCTCTCGTTTTCTGGCAAAACTATAAAATTTATGCTAATTGCGTGAGCGGCGCACGAGTTCCCTCAAACCGCGGGCGTAATTAACGTCGTTCATCTATTTATCCGTGGACAACGCAGTTATCTCTCTTTCGCCGTTCCCCGAATTAACGCGCGCGTATTTCAAAATTTATAGGGTTGCACGCGGCTGCGTGGCGCACGCCTGGGTAACCGGTTCATTATGCGCTCAGGGGCAAAGGCGCACCATGATTAAAAAGAGTGTACACGCGCGTATAACAAATTTCAATCAATTACCTCTGCGCATGCGTGCGTGCGTGTATAGCCTAATCTTGTTTCTCGATGGTACAGCAAAAGTTACGATGGTAGATTGGAAACTAGCGCTTTGAAATATTTTTAAATTTCCTCTGCGACTCACATCGTTATCTCGTTGTATTCTCTTTTACCGTTGGTGTAATGTATATACTTATAATAACGCACGGGAGACGAAATTTTTCTAAAACAATACATTATATTTCCACGGCGCATCGTCGACGGAAACAAAAGTAGTAAGGCATCCTCATTAAACAGCTGAAAATATTTCTCCGACACACACACACACAGTGTCACAGACATACAAAAATTCCTCCGCGCGCACGCGGATTTTCATCATCAACACATCCGGCCACGCGCACTTTTCCGACTCGTTACCCTCCACCGTCCTTTTTACATACATATATACATATCGTCGCGCCTCGTCGTCGTCGTCGTCGCGTCTCTTTGTGTCCGTTCTCGCGTTCTATCTCAATGCCAGAGAGAGAGAGAGAGAAAGAAAGAGAGAGAGAGAGCTCGGTGCAGCGCGGCTGCGCGCGCATAGAGAAAATTTTCGCGTGTATGCGCGACAGGGAACAAGGCAATTTACGAGAGCGGCTAATTACATAAGGCGGCCGCCGCTACCGCCGTCGTCCCGCTGCGGCGAAGAATAATTTCACTTGGGTTTTCCAACCACCCAGAGAGCGCACGAGGCTCGCGCCATTATTTAATAAGATTTATTCCGGCTGCGAATTTATTACGCCACGGGTTGACACATACATATATATATACATACGTGTATATATGTATAACAGTGAGCGTGAGCTTTGTATTTTTTAATAGCTGATTACACGTGGCAAGCGTATATATGTATATAGATACGTACTATACCTAACCTTTTTTTGCACGCGTGGCCCCGTTTCAGGTATTAATTACCAGGGCAAAAGCTGTGTGTAGGAGAGAAAGTGAGAGAGAGAGAGAGAGAGAAGCTGCAGGAGCGAGAGAGAGTATAAGCTATGTGGTGCCTCGACGGACGAGGGCTTATATGAAATTTTCGCTTCAGCGCTCGCGCTCGCGCGCGTTTATATATAAAATGATGCGCTATAAGCGCTATTCTTGGAATATTAATAAATGCGCGGTATAGCTATATAGTGAGGAGAGGGTGGGACATACGATAATATAGCGCGTGGTTAGACGTGTTGTTGCAATATTAATATAATATGTGCGGTGGGGGTTGTGGATTATTGGGGTTTTCGGAGTATAGGGGATTGAAGTATTTTTTTTTATAGAGATGATTATCGTTAGTGGAACCCCCATGTGTCGCGATAGTTAACTATGTTAATTGAAATTCCGAGAACTCTTGATCGGGAATAATCTATGTTTTAGCTTACCGTTCGATTGTATTGTGCAGAGAAGAATAGAATAGGATAGAATATATATGTGGCTTCACGAAATAACCGAATAAATCCACTTTTTTTGAAAATTGAGATAACTCCGGATATTGTATCTCTTCAAATAGGTCTTTTTTATTTACCACTTTCAGTAGTAGCAAAAATATTGCCGTAAAGCTACAATTCATCTGAAACGTAACCAGATAAGTCCATTATTTTTTTCGTTTATTGTAGTTATCATTTATTTTATTTATTTAAATTTAATGTGAATATGATGGCTAATATATATTTATCTGTTTATTTAAAAAATTCATATATATTTTCAAATTATAAACATTTTTAAATTTTACAATATTAGTGCAATAAAAATACAATACAAATGCATAAATTTAATAGAAATTTCTTGAATAAGTTATATGAAATTCATTTTGAACAATTGCTAATTTTGTAACTTATTGACCGGTTTCATTATTAAATTAAAGAAAATGCTGTAAAATAAACGCGAACCGGACTATCAGATAAGCCCACAGTTCCCGGAATAACCAGATAAGTCCATACTTTGTTGAGTTCTTACTCGTTTTTAACGCATCAGAAAATGTATAATCTGTTCAAACCAGCTTGTAATTATGTGTTTTTTAATGTGTCAATTGACTACAGTCAAGTATCGAGACTCATCTCGTTTCTCCCGATCTTACATATAAGTTTGAACATTAAAACTCGTTTTTCTGGGAAACTCGAAAAGTGGACTTATTCGGTTATTCCGGGAAGTCATAGATATGTTCATTAACAACTAGAGACTCATCGGTCAATAATAGTGGTAAAGTTGTAGATAGATCGGTGATAACCTGATAATAAAAAATATAGACAGGCAAAAAAAAAAATAACAGATATAATGAAGTAAAAGATAAGAGATAAAAGATAAAATATTTAATGACGTATAAATATATAAATATGTATATGAATATATAAACGTGGTTAAAATAAAATATACGATATTTAGAGGGAGGAATTAGTAAAATTGATCGTCCCAATAGTAACATTGAACAGGTAAACGTATAAATAGAAGTAGTTCGTGTGATAAACACTTTCATATCAATATTTTTATGTATCCAAGTAACAAGATTTTTTGTAATTTATCTTATTATACACATTCTATATTTGAATCTGATTTATTATACAAGTTATAATTCATCACTTTATTTAAACCGTTGTTCCTATGATAAATCACGTCATTTTTCAAAATTACCAGATTCATTTCTTTTTTTTTTTCGAACAGTATAGAACGCGTATTCATTCCCCGCGTTATTGGATTTTTCCAAATGAATCATAAAGCCATTTTCGCAACAATGGCCCTTAAATCATCGAAATCGAAGCAATCAACCTTTCCCATCCACAAGTGTAGCCGAACAAACAGAATCATTCGCGAACGAACTTCCCTTTCGTCAAACTTGCATTCAACTCGGATCGGATAGATAAAAAAAAAACATCACAACGGCAATACATCTCCATTCAACCGGTATACACACCAATTACAATCCCTGATAAATACGAGGCGTGCGCGCAAAGTCTACGCTCGCTGGTAATGTAGTTGCGCTCACTCGTGCGACCCTCTCGAACTCCACGAATGGGGAAACTTCGGGGCTCGAAATATAACTCGAGTCGTTAACGAATTTAAACCGAAATAACGAAATTACTCTTCGTACGTTCTCTCTCGATGTATAGATACGATACAAAAGTCTATACTATTGCAACAAAGAAAGCGTATAGTATATAGTCGCATGCGCGGACTTCGATTCGAGCTTAAAAATTGATCCTATCAGTCACTCTTTGGAAAACACTGTGCCGTAGTAGTACAAAGAGAGAAAGAAAGAGAGAGAGAGAGAGAGAGGCGGAAAGAAACTTTTCACATTCGACATAGTGATGAATTTTCAATCTTTTCTCTCGAAACTCATCATCATCGACATTATACCACGTATATATATATATATATATATATATATATAAGGTAAGGTAGACACTGAACGCGAACACACACAGAGATAGCTACGCCGATGGATTGCGCATTTTTATAG
>JAYJLV010000011.1:0-55994 GCA_036873485.1 Torymus texanus | reverse complement strand
CACACACACACACACACACACACACACACACATACACACACACACACACACACACACACACACACACACACACACACTTTGTGTACCGAAAACACCCGCAGCGCACCGTTTATTGTTTTACTTGCATAATGTGAACACATAAGCGTCTGGCAAAGTTATTATACCGTTGTAAAAACGTACCACGGCGGTGCACCGCCGCCAGGTATAGGCCAGCTGCTGACACTCGCTGTTGTAGAAAAGTATACAAATCCAGGTATATTGTAGTGCGTATACCACTGTATTATATATCTCAAAATCCTCATCTGGGTATATCTTAAATATACCATGCATACTTTCTCTTCTACGAATGACAATAATCTTACAGTTTTACTGAGCTCAAACTATTACCAAAATCCGCAGGAATCCCGGTCGTATAGGGTTTCCCGAAAAAATCCCATTCTACGACCATGCCTGCGTAAGCCATTATCCCTTTGTACATAATGGAGGTTCGTAGAAAATGTCTGATGCGCATCATCTTTCTATATATTTAACGACTATATTTATTGGCGACCAGATGCTATAAGTCTCTAACCCCTACCTAACAGCAAAATATGTATAACCCCTAAGACGAGACGCGGGAAGTGCGTCGTATCGTACATATATACGATTTATATAGCCAGAGGGCAAAAAAAGAAAAAGTAGCTCGCACGCGCACGCGTGGCAGTCGATACAATGTGTGTTACGTAGGTATGTATTATAGCAAGAACGGACTAATAATGCTCGGTTTACATCATATATAAGAGCAGGAATTGTGGGTGTGTGTTTGCTTGTAGATTTGCGATGGGGAGGTTCAGTTGTGGCGTGATAAGTGAATCAATATAAACTTTTTATGTATACATTTGGGGGTTTGTAGATATTGCAAGATTGAAATGATTTTTACAAGTTGTAAAAATATTAATCTTTTTCAAAATGCCACGTGTACATGATATACAATATAACACTTGAAAAATTGTTCGTTTTTAATTCACTTCCTCATGACAACTGTTTAAATATTTAAATAAATGTATATTTATCTCGTAAAACGGTATTTTGGTGCTGATTTCTGCGCGCTTCAACAATAGTCGTGCTTTCGTAAAATTCCAGTAGGTACACGTGCACGTTATCACGCACTCGTGCTCCAAATATTTGATAATAGTCTGAGTGATAATTAACGAAACATGTATTTTTTTCAAATAAAGCCTTGACTCGGTGTTTGCTCAAGCAAGGTGCAGGATTTTTGCAAATATTCAGTTATACACCGACGAATCGAACGAAATCAAACAATATATATGAATTTTCTTCAAGTATATTTTTATACTTTACTTTCTATAATATTTACTTAAAGAAAGAGGTAAGCAATACCGTTGAAAAAATATTTAAATCGTCGGTCGTACAACACGTAAAATCAATAAAACTGCTTATCCTTCATTTTACAACAGCTGTAAATTAAGAAACTATAAAAAAATATCGTCGACCAGAAAAAAATACACCAAATAAAAATCTGAATAACAAATTTCCACTCGTAAAAATCCTCCAATCTTACAAGCAATACATATACGTATACACGTACACGTAAACAATCATACAAAAACGCCTGCGGAACCCCAATTAAAGGAAACAAAACTTTCCCCTCCATCACCTTTCTACCAGCAAATGACATTATGTAGACCATTAAGTACACACACATACAATTCATCAATGACTCAAAATGACATAGCAACCGCGCGGTAAAGAATAAAAAAACATGCGCACGCGCATATTGACATTGACCATGATGTAGCTCCAAACAACGTCATTAAAGTTCTCGAAAAAAATCTTTCCATACACTTCTCTCTCTCTCTCTCTCTCTCCTATAAGTATACTTATACCCAAAATCTGCACTACTCCCCTCCTCTCCAAACGCATCGAGTGCATAGGCCGTTCACCGATATTGTAGAGCGCTTAAATCACTATACCTCTTCCCACTCTCTTTCCCTCGGTGGAGAAAGGTCACAACGCTCCTCCCACACGTACATACAACACGCGCAAGAACGGCATCGACTGAGGTGCCGCCTCTCGTCTACGTCCGAAAGCAGAGCGCTACTCGTACTACAATACACACACACATATACATAGTTGGTATAGTACAGACGTTTATATATATATATTAGTATGTGTGCGAGCTGTAGCTGTAGCTGTACGTATATCGCATCGTACATTCGTACCGAGCGTACAAGGAGCGAGCAGCCGACCCGACACACCGCAGTCCGCAGTCACTGATCAGTCAGTCCATCGTTTACTACGCTATAGTATACAAGTGTTCCCCGTTTCACGCTTACTCGCTTGTTTGCCAGTGCAGAATCCAATCGAATCGCAGTCGTCAGTGTTCGCGCGCGCTCGAGAGACAACACAGTATATAGCATATACAGAAATACTTTCTATATCGGTGTGTGCAGTGCACAGACATCTATACCTTGCAACAGCAGCAGCTACCTTATACAGTTTTCGCTGAGGAAGAAAGAAAGACGAAGCATACGTGTTATATATCGTGTGTCTCGAACGCAGTGTAGAGAGAGAGAGAGTGGAGCATCGCATTCGGGCCGGCCATATTAAAAAGCCCGCGTGGCGTGGTTCTTCGTCAATATCGAACAAAAGGATACTTTATATATATTTTCATTCGAAGCAGCTCCGCCATCGTGTAGCTCTCGTATATAGGTATATATACGAGGGTGTTCGGGTGTTAATCTTCAAGCGACGAGGCTGTGCGTAGGTGAGAGGCATCGCCGATCATGACGTTGAGGCCGTCGGGCAGCGACGACAGTACGCCGCACAAGCCGCCTTGCGCTTTTGTCAAATAACAACAGTCGCAGGCCGCCCTCGGGCCATATATAACAACAACAGCAGCTTGTGTGCCGTGCAGTGTGTGTTCTTGTTTCCATCACGACTTGTGATTTCCAGAGGAGAGAAAGAGAGAAAGACATCGAGTAGAAGAGACAACAGTATAGGAAGTGAAGTAAGAGAGAGCTTGAGTTGGAAAAATACTCTATATTACTCTGTTATTACAACGCCGGAGTAGCTTGCAATCACCAGGAGTCTAAGAATTATCGAGTCATCATCGTCACAGCTACTTTCTTACATGTAAGTGTCTTTCACGTGTAAGCTTGGTTTGACCTCTTAAATACTTATATGAGTAAGCTATACTCGGATGTTCGCTCGTGAGGGGGGGAAGGGGTTCTCGGAAAAGCGGAGGTACGCGCGCGCTATCTCGAGAGCCATGTTCGTGCCGACGGATAAGTTCAATCGGTGGAAAGGCCAAAAATGGCCGTACGCGTCGGGCTTTGCAGTAAAATAACGTTATACATATATATATAGTAATATCATGCATATATGTATATATCTGGAGGGCGGTTATATACGCGTATCCGTGGGGTGCGCGCGCGCTCCGAAATCGAAGCGGAAAATCGATCCTGTGTGCGCGTGCACGCCGTCTGCTCTTCCGTGTACTCTCTATGCGCGCATGTACGCCACCGAAAAATAATAAGTACCTATACCTACCTACGTACGCGCGAGTGCAATAATAGCACATATGGTTGTTTAAACAATCGTATGTATACACGTATTCTTTTGTTACGTATTGTTGTCTGGGACGGTATATATATGCATACGACAATCGATATAGGTAGACGCAGTCTGCGCCGCTGCCGCAGTTGCATCATTGTGCGTTTTTGTGGGGGCGGGTGTTCGAGATATATTATGAGTAATGTGTGTAGTATATACTCAGAGATAAACTTGACACTCGCAGAAGACGACGTATAGAAGACTCTGCGTTATTTTCGCGGTCCTGCTTTTTATATAATTATATATACGCGGCCGACGCACGTTTATAAGAATGGGAGAGAGAGGGAGCGTAGATATCGGAGCAGTAACAGCAGCAGCAGCAGCAGCAGCAACGACAGTGGTAGTAGTAGTCTGTCGTTGTTGGTGGCTTGATACTTGAATCCTTGGCAGCCGATTGCGCGATATACTAGTCTCTTTTTCTTGGCCAGCTGCTGGGCGCGTGTTTTGCTGCGATTATCTCGCTCTCTTTCTCGATGAGCGCTGGTGTGATATATAGAGCATAGTGTGTGTACCTATATAGAGTTAGATTAGGGGCTCGCTTGCTCTCTCTTTGTTAGCGCAAGAGATTTGCGAGCGCGTTCTGAGTCGTTGTTTATACTAATGAGAAATAATGCTGATGACTTGATGTGTGGTAGAGAGTGGCAACCAGCGATCAGAACAGCGAGTAACCCAGACGAGCAGCTGCTGTTACAATAGCCAAGGAACACACAAACAGCAACATGAGGGCCTCCAAGAGGGATTGGATGTTCAGAGTTCAGGTATGTTTGAAAGAGATAAAGCTTTGTAGATTTGAGAAATGTGGATGCAATCGGGACAGTCAGAAAGGCTACTATTCCCGATGGTGTTAATTTTTAGCGGCCAGGGTAGTGTAATGAAGATGATGAAGTATAGTAACAAATAAGTGATTGTTGATCTTTTTGTGCTTATAGTAATAGTAAAGAAAGAGCTTTGTATGCATTTTTTTTTTTTTTTGCAGTTGTGATATAAAGCTCTTGATATATAATGTCTGTACACTACTGTATTTCAAGGTGGCACTAGTAGCATATACTGAGATGTGTACTTTTAATATTGGTACCATATTTTATTGAACTATTTTATCTGTTACTGCTTATATTATATATTTTCCTTATTGGTTTATAACAGTATTGATGAAAAGTATTTTTTTTTTTTTTTAATAATTAAAAGCCTTGAATCATAGATTGTAGTCGATATATATATATATATATATATATAGTGATTTCATAATAGATGTAGATAACCATATTATCATAAGAAATATATAAAACAAGTTTAAATATTCTATATTAATTTACAAAATACTTCAAAGCTTAACTAATACTAATATTACATTATTGAGTAATTAAGTTTACTTTCTGAAATGTTTGTAAGCAGGTCACAAAGAAATGAGTGTTTTATATTAATAGGTTTCTTCATATTTTGAATTTTTTTATCTGACATGTCCTGATAAGTGTCCACTATATACAACTTATCAATACTAATTAATCATTAAATCATTAATAGGTGCCTGGTTTGGAGAAAAACGATGTTGTATTTGTTGTGGGCAATTTGCCTGAGTTGGGTGCTTGGAACCACAATCAGGCAATCCCACTAACAAAAGAACACACAGGTGGCACTGACTCTCCATTAGTTTTTGAAAACAATACTCCTGCAGATTTTACAGATTATTATGGAAACTCTAGTGATGGATTAGATTCAGCAGGAGATAATTCTGATGAGTAAGTATATACTTTTTTGAGAATCTTCATCCAGAAGTTAAATTGAAATTTTTTTCTAAATATGTACGTATTTAATTTTTAGGGGCAGAATATTTTCTACAAAAATAGCTTTACCCTCCGATGCCGATATACAATTCCGTTTCTTCATAGCTGTGGTTTGTCATCCCAATGGCACGAAAAATTCAGCCAAAACACTAATTATAAGAAAATGGGAAACACATATGTCTCCAAGGCAGATTAGAAAGAACAGTAAATATAATTTTCTACTATTCTAAATTTTGTAATTATCTAATAAGGAAATTATCAATTGATTATTAATATTACTTATTTTAAAACTCCTTATATTAAGGGTTAGTGCTAATTGTAGTGTTAAAGAATTCAAAATTATAGCAAAATTTTCCTATTAGTAATAAAATAAAAGTCAACCAATAATTGTCTGGTTTTACTAATTCATACAATAATTTTTATGTTTTTAGCAGCAAGCAATTTTACAGAAGATTCCTTGCCAGACCCTGAAAAGTTTGGTTACCACAATGGGTATTGCAAAATTGAAAGGGGTTGGCTTACTGATGAAACAGTAATTCAGTTTAAGATTTTTAATAATCCTATTAAATTATGGAAAAATAGGCTACAAAATAAAAAAGTTCATATAAAGGTATGATCAACTTTATGGTTTTCATTATGTAACCTTATAAAATCTGAACAATATTTATGAAAGTAATTGTTTTTCAGATGACACCAGTAAACTTGGTTAGGCACAATTCATTAGAATTACCAATGCTTGGAGGAGATTGTGTGGATGACAGTCTTTCCATGGACACTCAAGATATTGTGGATCAACCAGCATTCAGTATTACCGAAATAGCTGTAAGTTTTTAAAGAAAATATCTTGGACTATCTGTATGCAATTTATATAATTTTTTTCTTATACAATTTTTTCTTCTCTAGGTCATGACTGACGAAGAGGCTACTTTCAAGTATCAAGAACAGTTTGGCCGAGCATATGAGGAAGATGAATTTCTTATTTTCAACGTAGCTGTTCGATATCCCGATACTGTCGTAAGTACTAATAATTTAAGAGATTCGAAAAAACCGGTGTAGGGTGAAGTACAAATCAACTGCTTCAGAGTGTTGTTTGTTATTTTATTATTTTAAAATCAACATTGACGTAATATAAGTAATTTTCTTAAAAACCGTAAAATCGTGGAAAAGAATTGCTATAAAATAATGATTTTTACATATAAAAATATGTAATGTCATCTAGTAATAATAACAAACTACAATCAGAGGTGATAGTGAACTAAAACAAATGAAATATATATCGAGTGCACGCATTGACCATATCATGTGAGTTTTCAGTAGACCACGAGTAGGCTGGCCCACGTCTTCTTAAAAACTAATAAAAAATCTCTCTTTCTTTTCAACTTGGTAAAAGATGATTAAACTTGTCCAGCAGCTTATTGAGCCAGGGCGGAGACTACCTATGATGCCGGCTACTTTGTATCGGACAGTTGGATGCGAAAGCTGAGAGCCTTTGTCTTGTACAAAAACAAGATCAATCTGATGATGTACCATTGCTAAGCAAACGCTTTGCATCACGTGTTACATGACATCACACGGAGATATGATGGTTTTGATTGTCGTTTCCTTGCCCAATCCCATCCCTCAGTGCCTAGGCTCCCGTAAACTGTGTTGCGTAACACTCCGCGGGAAAAGAGCTTTGAGAGAAAGAGATAATTATTTGTGGAAAGTAAAGTAAAGAGAAACAGAGAGAGATTATAATAACATTTTAATACACGTTCTGACCTTCCGTCATTGTTTGGTACCGATAAGTTACCAGTAGCTGTGCGATAGCGGTTTACGCGGGTCCTAGACCTCCATTTTGTCCTTAAGTGTGCCGGACTATGCGAACAGAGTAAAACGAATGTATTTTTCAATAATTCATTTTAAATAAGTAAGTTGGTGAATATGGCCGATGCGCGTCGAATTGGCATAATAAATTAAAATTTGTTTTTAAAAATATGATATGACTTGCGCAAACATATTTTTTTAATAACTGTTTTGCACAACAGTTATTAAAGATTAAAATTGCAAAGAGCATTACTCAAAGACATTAATGCACTGCCACAAACATCAGTTTGCTGACTTATCATGAATGATTAAAAAATGCATCGGTATTTTCTTAACTCTGCGTCGCGAGGCTCGCCGACACTTAAAACAACAACAATTGCGATATCAACGCTGTCACATCTCGTATCCATCTGTGTGCGTCGAAAATGGTGAGATTCCCAACAGACCTCTATATATATATATCCTATACTTAGTGTATGGCTACATTATTTTCTAGCTCTAAAACGACTCTACCGAACCGCACGTGGCCATCGCTGCTGCGGGGCCAATGCCAGAAAATAAAAAGCTGTCTTGAATACATCAATGACAAACCAAATTCGAACATGTTGGAATCTAATTTTGTCTCTTATTTTTTGTTTTGTTCTATCTCGAGAATTAAGAGAAAAGATTGTAACCAAAAATGCAAATTAACGATTGAATGATTGGCAGGTGTTGCGGGTGCCGCTTCCCACACACATACACTCATATTCCCGGTGCAGTGAACAGCATATGGCAAAAAAAAAAAATTGGTCTGGTTCATTGTTAGATACACGTGTGCACGGCAAGAAGCAAATCGTAGTAGTGCAATGCGTAATCATTCTCACGTATGCGCGTATTCTTTTCGATTTATTATTTTTCGTGAATGTTACATTGACGGAATTTATTGATTAGCTAGCACGTTACATTTTGCTTTTGCCCAGACCCGTGAGAAGGAAGCCGATCGAAGAACAGTGTGCAATCAGATAGCCCGGTGCACATATAACGTGTTTCCGCGTGCCAATCCGCATAGATGATTCTAATAATAGGCCACAAAAAATCTCTCTGTTTCTCTCACTTAAGCTCTTGTCTCAGCCGCGAGAATTATTTACAATCACGAACTACACATGAAAATTTAATGCGTATCTTTTGCGACTATTTATTTATTTGTTTCTTTATTTTTTCTCTCTCACACTTCCATACTTTTGTTTCTCTTTTTCTCTTTTATTCTTTAGGAGTCTCTTGCACGTGCGAACAGGGAAAAAGACAGAAAGAAATTAGAGAAGGCTCTGCTGACGCTCCTGTCTTCGACCGGCGAGTTCTTTTGTCTTTAATCCTTAGCCATCGCAGTGAAATTTCGTTGTGTTAGTAGCGACGTTGGGTTTTTCGAATTCCAAACGACGTATTTTTCAAGTTATGAGTTTATTTTTTGTTAATTTTCCCGTTGAAGTGTAACATTGATTAAAAAAATGAATGCACTAATTAAAATGTGGTCATGCATTTTTTATAAATAAGATTGGTTTTTAATACCGAATCTATTATGTAATTTCGCGTAACTTCCTAATTTTCGATCACATACATTTTTAATTATTTTTCCTTTTAAATTTTATTTAATATTTGATTACTTCATTTCAATTTGTTCATGATTGTTTCGGCGTCGATTGGAATTTGTCAGACACCATCACTTCGATCGCTAAGGATTGAGGAAGCTAGATTTAGAAAATAACAAAGGTTCGCCACAATGAAAATGGCACGCGTGAATACCATTTATCGTTGTTGTCCAATGATTATCTTTTGTGTAATGCATACCACGTTTATCATTCAATTTTTGCTTTCAGGCCTATTTGGTAGACTACTACGTGTACCAGTCAAGATCGTTTCCGGGAGAACCACCCAACCATATTGGCTTTAGTTACATTTTACCAAGCACGCTACAAGCGAGCGTAGGCATGCTTACAGTGCCCATCACTAGTACGAAACATAGACCCATAGGTAAGTTTTTTTTTCACGACGCTAATAATAATACGAGAAACATAATAAATCATAAAGTATGTTTAACACGTATTTTTTTTCAGGACAATTAACCGTAGAATATGTTGCTATTAAGCCGATTCCTGATTTCCCATGGGATATGAGCATTTCTTATGCAAAGCACTGGGAGCAAAGGTGGTCCGGATTAGACGTTGGACATCGTGGTCTAGGAACTTCCTTTACATGCCAAATGAAAAAGTGAGTTATTTTCTGCTGTTATTTGATATGCTTTTGTTACATAAGTAAAGTCAAATATTTGTACGACGTACTACTTCCCGATTACGTATGCTTTCTACAATTATATTTTAAATTTTCTGTCTTTATAGTTTCAAAAAACTGAAAAATTGTTTTTTTCATATTTTTGCTATTTCCAAACAAATAAATTTCAGCTTTTTTTTGCAAAAAAAATATATTAAAGTATATTCAGAATTTCACATGAAAAGAAAAAAATATTTTTAAAGAAAAATTCGCAGTTTATTTTGAATTTTCAAAGTTTTAGATTCTGCAAATATTTATTTCCATATTCCTTTTCAATCCGAAAAATTTCAATAAACAAACCATTTTTTCACTATTTATAGTTGCGCCAACGTGCGAGAGAATACAGTGGCCTCTTTAAAGACTGCCTCATACCACGGTGCCGACATGGTTGAGTTTGATGTGCAGCTCTCCAAGGACTTGATCCCCGTTATCTATCATGACTTTTACGTATCCATTTCGTTGAAGCGCAAAAAGCAAATAGAGGCTATGGACATGTTGGAGATACCAGTGAAGGATCTCACCTTACAGCAGTTGCACTTACTTAAGGTATGTATTATATTTCCAAAAAATGTTCAAAGTGTTACTCTTGTAGCACGAGTTAAAATGGTATTTTTTTTTAAATCGTAAAAAATTGTGTAGATACCTTGGGAATAAAATACTTAGTTGCAACCTTAATAAGTATAAAGTTCTCATCAATAGGCTCCACTTTGCCTACTTGGACTTAAAATTTATTAAAAGTAATAAGCTTAAATAATAATGCATAGTACTATGTAGTAATAACAATTAATCTTAAAAAATGCATTTTTAGATATCTTTTTTTAATTCATATTTCCATAATTTAAGAAAATATATAATGTGAAAACAAGATCACATCTGAAAAGCAAAAAATTAAAGTAATCTTTGTATAATTTGAAATTTAAATCAACCTTATTAATTATTTGTATTTAAAATATGATTTATTAGAGTATACAGAAGCAAACTGAACAAGTATTTACTTTAAATATTAATAACAATTTAAATACACATTTATCATCTTTAAAAAAAAAATGAAACAAATCAAAATTATGATGCCAAAAAATGTATACATAAAGTTATTTAGTATCTTTACACATTTATCTTTCTGCGTTTGACTCACTGAATTTTTTAAGAAATTAACGACATCTTAACATGCGGATTTTTCTAATATTTTAGTCGACATTTTTTGTTTCTCGGATTCTTACGATTTTTTTTTCTGTAATATAAGAGGTGATATTCCTAAAACAATTAAAGTATACAAATTTTAAGACATTCAAATCCTATGACGCCTTAAAATATCATTCTATACAGAAAATTTAAATTATTGAAAAAAATTAGTTTACTAATAGTAAAAAGCGTTAAATTTAAACAAATAAAAAAATTTATATATATTTACTAATAACTTTTTACTCATTATCCGAATCAAAAGGAGATTGTAGCATTTATGTTATTGATACAAAAAATATTTAATTCTTGTGCAGTTTAAATCAAAAGATATAAAATAACTTTTATATGCTTTTTAAACGCATGAATATATATGCTTTGCACTGTTAACAATATCTATATTCACACTATTTTTACATAAATTGCAAATATATTAAGAGTATGTCGTATTTAAATGCATAAAATCGACAAAGTGGATCCTTATCATGCGAACGTCCAAAGCAATCATACAATTTTTAATAAAAAGAGCGTCTATTAGAATTAATATCTAAATTTCTTTAAAATTATTATTCAAATACTTCTTGTTTTTGGCAAGTTTTTCAATATCTTGAAAAATATTTCTAAATAATTGTCGTGCTTTAGGGGCTGGTTTCCGTCAACTAATCTTCATAGACATGCGGTTCCTGTATCCCTAATATTTTTCTCCCACCTCTGTTACTTTCTCTCTCTCTCTTTTTCACGCACTGGCATTTAACAATTGCCAGTAAGACCGTATTTAGAGTAGCGAGAAAAACACGGGGATCCCGTACCACAATTATACCTCCACATGTGGATATGCACCAGAATTTTTGTAAAAATTCCTGAAATAATTCTACAGACCAAAATAAAAATAAAGTAGAAACGTAAGAAAAAATGAAAAAAAAGGGAAAACCGCCACAAAAGAAACTTTATTTCCTACACTCTCACATGTGCGACATGCAGTTCTCTTTGGGATTCGACCTCATTTTTGATATTTAACAGGATTTTTATTACCCGGGGGACTCCTTGGGTCAGGTGCTGTATTACGTTGATTATGCCGAGCTGGGGGTTAACCAACTGGTGAGCTTTCACGCCGCTTGCGCGGTCTCATGCAAAATTCATTGCATGCGTCAGATTTTACAATATCTACTATAACGACATTATGTATCGTGCGACACACATTAATCATTCATATATCATCGTGTGGTGGTCACTCAGCTTCCAAGTTATAGCAAAAAGTGTCAGACACGTTCGACTAATTATATCGTAATAATATTCAAATTACAAATATTGTCTGGCACGAATAATATTTGTTTTTAATGTTTGATGCATTAAATTTTGATAATACATACGTTTGAGTGTGAAAATTATCATTCATCTGTTCTTTAAAAACAATGTGTTTTGTAGTATTAGTTTAATCTTGTGTTATATAAATAATAGATTTACTTCTACGTTGTTATTCTTCGTACTATAAATAATTTATTTTTATTATACATTCAATATATTCACTTTAATTTCCAATTCAAAAATATATCTAAATTTCATTATTGTTCAACGTTTATACATAGAATTTTAGTATAAATCTTATTTTTTAATTCTATTTATCAGATTACGGTTTACTAGAAATGTTTTTCTAGAATTCTATATTTATTTATATTTCACATAAAAAATTTTACCAGTAATAATAATAAAATTAAGATTTTGTTATTTACAATACGATTAAAAAACCATTTATCAGTAAATCTAGTATTTATATACCTGATCAAGACTCTTGACTACCTTGATTGAGTGTATTGTGTTATTACTTAAATAAATGTTGGCATATTCCACATTGAAAATTCAGTGGCCACCAACAATTTGTTATCATTTCGCTCAGATTCTGGCACTTCTCTCAAGAAGATCGTCTACATTGTTGCGCCGCTTCCTCAAACGAACTTCTTCGAATTTTCTCGTTTTTCTCCGATTTCTTCCGTACAGTCATTTCTTGTCTGTCTTGGAGCTTTACAGAAAAAACTCTGATTTTCGTTCAAGACACTGTTCTATCGGAGAGACTCGAAAAATCCTACATCATATAGTATATCATTGAATTGATTGTGAATACTTTCAAAAATCTAGCTTATACTCCAAAGCTATACCTCCTATTGCCTCTTTTTTTACAACTGCTTTGCTCGATATATTTCTGAATAAGAAATGTTTCAAGAGAAACTTTCAAGTATAAGCACTCGATTTTCCTCACTTTCACGTCTCATGTTGCAGCATGAATCCAACATCACAATAAAAAAAAAAAGAAAAGAAATAAAGAACAATGCTACGATCTTGAGTTTTTTTAACATTTTCTGCGTGCTTTGACAAAAAAATGAAGTGATTGCGTGCAAAGAAAAAAAATATGAACCGTATGCCCAAAGCCTCGACGGATTTTCTGGCATTTTCATCTCGTTTTTATCTCTATTTTGTTTCTCATTTATCTAACATTTTTTTACTAAAAAACAATTTTCCGTTCTCAGGTTTATCACGTGAAAGAAGGCAGAGAAAAGATGGCGAAGTTCTTTGATGAAGATCTGGAAGATCATCAACCCTTCCCGACACTTGAAACAGTACTTCACGAATTGGAGCAGCATGTTGGTTGTAATATTGAAATAAAGTGGACAATGCAACTGAAGGTAACGTATCCCATTCCTTAAAAATTATCCCTTCTTTCCATTAATATACCGAACTAATAATTTACATTTTTTTTTATCTAGGATGGCACATTTGAACTTAATCACCCCTTTGACCTCAACCTGTACTTGGACACCATACTTAAAGTTGTACTGGAGCACGGTGGCGACCGAAAAATTGTTTTCTCCTCATTCAATCCCGATATTTGCGCTATGATTCGATTGAAGCAGAACAAATATCCCGTTGTCTTCTTGACGCAGGGAGTTACCGTCAAGTATCCGACTTATCATGACACTAGGTGTCAGACCATCCCTATGGCCATGAGGCACGCCCTAGCTGCCGACATTCTCGGCATTAACGTCCACACTGAGGACATACTGCGCGATCCGAGTCAAGTTCAGCAGGTCAAAGAACGTGGACTCATTATTTTCTGCTGGGGAGACGATAATAACGACAAGGATACTATACAGCATCTCAAGAAACTCGGCCTGCACGCCGTCATTTACGATAAGTGAGTATTCCTACGAATTTTTCCATTAATCAAAATATTATCTTAATTAAAACATTCCACTTGTTTATCAAAATAGCGAATTTCTTTTTTTCTAAGCACATGTCATTTTTTCGCTAACATAAGTACTTTCATTATCTAAAGCTATCGGTCATTGCATGCTCTATCTCAGTCTATATCACGGCTAGATTTTCTTCAAAAGCCAGTACTTCAATTATGCTACCCCCTATCACTACTATCATTATAATCATCACTAACATCACCCTTCGCTGTGCTTATTTCGCAGAATCGACGAGTACAACGCTAAAGAGGTCAAGGAAAGCATATTCCTGGTGGACGCTCGCGAGAACCAGAAGGCATTGATAGCCCTAGCTCACTGCACTACCCATCAGCAGACGTCGTCAGCTACTTGCTGCGGCGACACAGCTACGCTTACACCGCCGACCTTCGTCAACAGCACCGCTGGCGGCAGCGAAAGCGACGACAGCGTGGGCGCTGCCAGTGGTAGCGGGGCGAGTAACTGTGATATAGCCCAGCAGGAAAAGGATATTCGCGATCTAACTAAGGACTTTAGTACATGCGCAGCCACATTTGGCCATCCGCCGCCGAAGACGAAGGTTCTCGCGGACCTCGTCTACGGCAACAGCCCGCCCGAGATCCTGGCGGACGACGAGTCCGCCAAGGATTGCCTTTGAGACTTTGAAGAAGAGAGGGCTTTTAAAAAATTGCGCTTCTAAAAAGGAAACAAAAAAAAAAAAAAAAAAAACAAAAGATATATATTAACTGGCGCGCCCGAACGTTCTTGCTCTATCATGTTTTTCTTCTGTCCTTTACCGTAATACAATGAAAACACTCATTTTTGTATGATAAAATACGCAAAAATGATTACGCAGATGCTAATGCACTTATTGATTGCGCGCGTTCGTCGTGTAGACAAGAGTGAGTTATCAAAAACGAAATTATATACGTATTGCCGTTTGTTTTTATGAAACGCGACGCGTGCGGTGGGACAGGTTTTTATAAAATGAACAATAATGTTTATATTAGTAAGGCTAAATAACCGGGAGTTCTTTCGAAACGGGAAATTCATACCTTTATGATATATATATTTTTTATAGCTCACTCCTGTGTCATGTAGAACGAATGATCTACGACAAAAATAATGCAAATTAGAAAAAAAAAGAATGATTGAATTTTAAACAATCTATTTTATGAGCTCTGCCCTTTTTTGTGTACTAGAGATTTTTGTAGAATGCAGTGAAAAGATAAGGGACATTTTTTTCGAGTTACTCATGTTTCGGATATTAATCATTAACTGTAAGGTACATTCGCAATATTAGGTAGAATAAAGGGATATGAAATATCTAGAAATAAGTATTTTTTTAACTAAACTTCCAGGCGTACTAGGTCACAGTTTGTGAGTGTTATGATTATATGCTTCAAAGTTTCTTTTTAATCTAATTTATTGTTAAGTCTAGTCACTGTAATAGTGCTGGTCGCCAAGTACACTTAATCATCAATAACTATATCATTTTTTTTATTGAATTGTGAAAATCTTTGGAGCATGTCACGTATGTATTTATTCGTCGACGATATTTAATTTCTTAAGAATAGTATATCTAATGGGTAGAATTTTATTTTTATTAGAAAACATTATATATCTATATATATATATATATATATATGTATCTCCTAATCTGTGACCTAATACATATAAGCACTTATTTTAAAATACATGTTTTATTTCAAAACAAGTGACTGTGAATGTAGCCTAAGTTTATTGTGAGATTGTAGCCGAAACATTTGTGCTTGTGAAAAAATTATACCAGATGTTTCACAAAATGATTATAGAAGACAAACATGAGTTGTTTCTTTTGTAATATTAGTAGCACGTTATCGAGAAATAATTTATAAAAATATTTTTTAGTATGGTTAACGCCAAGAAAAAAAAAAATTTTTCGAAACCTGCATCGTTTTATTTACCTTGAAATCTATTTAATTATATGCGAACTGTTAACGGTATAAATTGAGAAAGCAAAAACGTTAACGTTAATACAGCTCTAAATATTACACGTTATATACCTATAACTTAGTTTCGAGACATGGTTTTTACTTATTTAAAAATCACTAGTTGAATAATATATAATTAATTTGACTAAAAATTAAAAAATTTTTAGTAAATAACACATAACATAAGAAGGTTTTTAGTAATAACGTTAGCTTAAAGGAATGATAATGAATGAGTAATTTTGAGGAAAACGGGAAAGGACTAACAATAATTTAAGAGGCAATTGCTGATTTATTAAAAATGCACAGTTCCTCTAATATTTTGGATTCTTAAGAATCAATATTGTAACAAATTTTTAAAATTAACTTGAATCTTGAGCAAAATAAGTTATATAAGATCTTTTTTTTAAAGAAATTCAGCTTTAAAAAGCACTTGATAAATATATTTCAATTCTGAAATTATGTTAGAAGTAATTGAAATTTTTTGTACTGCTGGTGGTGCATCAACAGTTTATTCTACAGGATCACAATTGTATCAATTGTTGACATCCTAATGTGTGATAACGTCATCCAGCGCGTATATTTAAAAAAAATTACATTGATCATTGCATTCTTTAAACATATTCATTGAAATGTATACTACATGTCTTCAGGATAAAGCTTTATACTGATATCATTATTTTGTTGTATTATGTCAAATTAGATCAGGACAGGAAGGATTTCTAGTTGTTAGTCAATTAAAAATTTTCACAATCTAATAATCTACTGAGGCAAAAAACTTTAGCTATTAGTTTTGGTAATTTAAATACGCTTTTAATTAATTTATGCTATCTGCGTAATGTCAAGTGCAAGTTCACAGCGGTAAATAAGAAATGATTTCAGATTTGTATATTTTACTTTTTTTTTTCCTTAAACTCTCACTTTTCCTAAATACCTCCAATTTTTGCCAGAATTTTCAGGTGTTGAGTGTGTAAGAAGAGATGAACAAGCAAATTCTTTTTAAAATCTTTTTATTAAATTAATTTACTGGTCTTTCACTTCACGTAAACGACGGACAGCTGACCTGACGGATGCTGCTGTCGTGGTTGAGAATACCCAAGCTCCACCAGCAACAGTCCTCTTGCAACGCTTGCAGGACCAGATTCCAACAACGCTCCTCTTCATGGCTTCCTATTGAAGAAACAGAAAATTTTTAATGTTAAAACAATATATTTTTTGAATATACATAGTATTTTTTATAAATAAAAGTCTTGATTATTTACCTTTCCACAGAACGTGCATGTGTATTTACTGTGCTGTGTGATTTCCATCTTCTTGACCATCTTCCTTAGGGAGGCACCATAACGGGTACCATATTTACCAGTGATTCCAACCTTCTTCGTGCGTTTGGCCTGTTCAACAAAAATTCAATATATGATTAGTTTTATATTAAAAATTTAGAAAACATAAATTCTTTATAAAACGGCTTTTTTTTCTTTTTAATAATTATCTCAGATTGAACTGTCAAAAGCAGAACAGGTTATTGTAACCTTAAAAAACAATCGTTCGCGAAAGATTTAGAGAAAATTATTATTGTAATTATTTTAAATATGAGATTCTGTTGCACTTTAACAAAGATGGTCTATAAATATTATTTTGTAATCATTTTTTTTTCCATTATCAATATACAATCAATGAATCCACGACAATAACATAACCACACTATGGGAGTGCACAATCACAACGTAATTTAACCTAATCAAAATGATTATCGGTCAAAAATATCAAGTTCACTTGACGCCGGAACGAACACATTGCACTAATTAACAATTTCTATAATTATTTTGTTAAGATGCACTTAAAAATTAAGGATTATTTTATTACCATTTTGAGGTCGGCAATGCACAGTCAGGGACAGAACCGGAAAAGAACCTTCACAGCCGACCGCGGCCACTAGTTCCACTTCTCTCCGTTCAAGAATACTAGGGGCGCGAGTGTTTTATTCTAGATTTAAATTGATTAAAAACTATAAATTATAAAATGAATTATATAATAATGCCTAAATAAAAAAGAATTTCAGAAATTTTCATGTTATCTATTTTATTATTTTAATAAAATTTTTTACTATTATATTATAAAACTTTTTTCTTTTTCAAACAATTGAATAATTTGGAGCCTAAAATTCAATACTTATAAAAAACGTAGTTTATTTCGTTATATAATTGACATATAAAATCGATCCGAACTTTAATATAATTTTACAAATTACTTATAAATGATAAAATAAAAAAATTTTCTGCCAATGGCATTAATGCGCCAACAAACGACATATATTACTTTTATACACCTTTTGTAAAGGTATTTTATTCTTAAAATCGATGGAAAACATAAGCCACATACTTATATATAACATATAATACATATCCATTATATTTAATTGCAAAGTGCAAGAAAAGCACAGAACTGCATAATAATATAATTCTCAATGCGGTTCCCCAATTTTCATATAAAATACTCCAATTTTCCCCGCTCATAGAGAAGATCGCAGCAGCGTCGCGGGTCACACGTCTCGCCTCCACCATAGCCAGTGGGCCGCGCATCTATGCCATCGCCACTCCACCAACGATCATCATTTGGGCGGCGAAGCCAAGCGCGGCGTACTTTTGGCGCGGTTTGCGCGTGTAACTATCTCTCTCTCTCGCTGCGTCTGCCATCATCTGCCGAGTATCGTCTTCTCGGCATACTCTCAGCCGTTTTATAACGCACATTAACAAGAAACCCTTAGTTAATCACAAAGGAAGAATGGGCGACAAGGACGGCGGTGAGTATTACAATCAGCAATAAATAAAAAACAACGCTAGAGACGCTTGTATAGCTGCCGCCGTCATTAGTGTATATGTGTGTGTTTACTAGCCCGGGCGCCGTAACAATCTTATTTCCCCCCCGTCATAAGGTGGTACGCGGTAATATCTTTCCGGTGTGATAGCGGCGGGGAGGACCTCGCAAGCGCGGGATTATGGACGATTATCGCGCGATTTTCCCGCGATTTCAGCCTTTGTGAGATATAAGGCCCGGCAAAGACGCATACAGACACAACGATTGTCTCGCTCGTTCTCTCTCGCTCGCGTCGGGTATATATACGATTCTTCCGAGAAAGCTCATCGCGGTGTATATATAGATATATTGTGCGCAAGTAGTATATATTTCAGAGTTGTGCGCGATTCGGGGAAATTAGAGAGTGTGTGTGCGGCGTGGATTCGACAAGCGCGGCGAGTGTGGATAACCTGAGCCCGCATTGAGGTAGCAAGCATCACGCATACGTTCGGGATGCCCGTTGGCTGCTGCTAATGGCGTTTGCTCGTTAGTGTGTGCTTACCGTCGGACGACAGCTTAGGGGGGTTTTTGTTCTCTACATTTACGCGCGAGCAAGAAGTGTCGGTTGCTCGGTCAGGGAGTTTCCGATCAGTGCTGCGAGGGCTATTATTATTGTTTTCGTTAGGCCGTCATACGCGAGTATTTTTCAATATAGAATACGCCAGTTAATGATCATATTTTGAAAGTTATTGTGATTAGAACCGTTACAGTTTTTGAATTCTGTAGTTTATGAAAACAAAGAAGAATTGAGAAACAGCCAGAAGTTTTGAGCACTTGTCACTGAAACTTCGTCAAAATCGTCTCAAGAAGAATGATACCCACCGGGGGTAATTCCGGCTTTTTGTATAACTTATTAACTCGTAAATCTAATTTTAATTATAATACTCGTAGATCTAATTTTCGTAGACTTAATTCTAGAAATATTTTTCGTTGAATTTTTGTCTTAACTCAAGTAGATTATAAACAAAATGAGATAATTCCTATTAAAATTTCTTACATTTACACTTATGTTTTATATTTTTTACAGATACCTTTGACGATGCTGTTGAAGAAAGAGTTATCAACGAGGAATACAAAATATGGAAGAAAAACACACCATTTTTATACGATCTTGTTATGACCCACGCTTTGGAGTGGCCATCACTCACTGCACAGTGGTTGCCTGATGTAACTCGTCCTGAAGGCAAAGATTACACTGTTCATCGACTTATCCTTGGAACACATACTTCTGATGAACAGAATCATCTTTTGATTGCCAGTGTGCAATTACCAAATGAAGATGCCCAATTTGATGCATCTCATTACGACAATGAGAAAGGTGAATTTGGAGGTTTTGGATCTGTCAGTGGAAAGATTGAAATCGAGATTAAAATTAATCATGAAGGAGAAGTAAACAGAGCCCGATATATGCCACAGAATCCCTGTGTCATTGCGACAAAAACTCCTTCTAGTGATGTATTGGTATTCGATTATACTAAACATCCCAGCAAACCAGACCCCAATGGTGAATGCCATCCAGACTTAAGGTACAGCTTCATTTTTAATTATTTATTTTTCTAATAAAATTTAAGAGTTTTATTAAATAAACACATTTATCACATAATACAGGCTACGAGGACATCAAAAAGAAGGATATGGTCTTTCGTGGAATCCGAACCTAAATGGCTATCTTCTCAGTGCATCTGATGATCACACAATTTGTCTCTGGGACATCAATGCAACTCCAAAAGAAAATAGGGTAATTGATGCCAAGACAATTTTCACTGGTCATACAGCTGTTGTAGAGGATGTTGCATGGCATTTACTTCATGAATCTTTGTTTGGTTCAGTGGCTGATGATCAAAAGTTAATGATTTGGGACACAAGGTAAGATTTTTTTATCGTACAATCAATTTCATTTATATTGATCATAATTTAATAATTATTTTATGATTATTTCTAGGTGTAATAACACAAGCAAACCAAGTCACACAGTTGATGCTCACACAGCCGAGGTTAATTGCCTTAGTTTTAATCCATACTCTGAATTCATTTTGGCTACTGGTAGTGCAGACAAAACTGTTGCTCTTTGGGATTTAAGGAACTTGAAATTGAAATTACATTCATTTGAATCTCATAAAGATGAGATCTTCCAAGTTCAATGGTCCCCTCATAATGAAACTATTTTGGCTAGCAGTGGCACAGATAGACGCTTACATGTTTGGGATCTTAGCAAAATTGGTGAAGAACAGTCCAACGAAGATGCTGAGGATGGTCCTCCAGAATTATTGGTTAGTATACATACTTATCAAAAGCTACATAGTTTAATTTAAACAATATTAATTCATTAAAATATTATTGCAGTTTATCCATGGTGGTCATACTGCTAAAATCAGCGATTTCTCGTGGAATCCTAATGAACCATGGGTTATCTGTTCAGTATCGGAAGATAATATTATGCAAGTATGGCAGATGGCTGAAAATATTTATAACGATGAAGAACCTGACACACCTGCCAGTGAACTGGAAGCTGGAGCTTCGTAAACAACATCCTTTCCATTTTTTTAACCACCTTTTAAATACAAGATTAGTTATGTTGTTTTCTATTCATTAGAGGTTTCAAGCACCAACTCTCAAGCATGCAGGTTCATTGATTATGATTATTTAAACATCAAATGTAATAAGCATCTTGTCATTGTTAAGACTGTCATATAAGTACCATTCTATAACAATCAACTGTCGATATTTTTTTAACGTTTATCAGTAAAAAAACATATTAAAAATTAATGGATATTGGTGTAAATTTTTGATATTTAAAGTATTTGATATAAATAATAAGGCTAAGAATAAGTAATAACTTTCAATTTTGGCATTTTTATTTTATTGAAAAGACGCTTTCATAGTATCATGAATATATATATTTATAATAATATATATGAAATTTCATTTAAACAGACGTGATAGAAAGTTCTTTGTATATTTGCGCAAGCAATGAACCGCCTTCACTGCGTTCACTTTCAGGGCTACTCAGCGATATCATGTCTTCAGAATCCATGTGTGATAATCTGAAAATCAAAAAAAAAAATATTTGTATCTACACTTGGCTATATATTTATTATTGTCATTTGAAATACATTACATCCTATTTTTAAAAATCATTACTTTATTCATTACCAACGTTTGGTGGCTGAACGTGATCTATATCGGCTAGGCATGCAAAACGAATAATAAACGTGATAAAATCAAGTCAGGCAATCATTCATCAGGCAGTATTCGAATGATTAATGAATTTACCCTTTACCGTTTAATAGGCGTTTTTGGTCGCTTGATCCTGTCAAGCATTTGTGATATCGGTACGGACGTATCTGGACGGAAAACCTAAAAATAGTCGAAATGTTGCTTAAGTTTAATGCAATATTTAGCCGAATTTTCATGTGTTAATGTTATATAAAATTATTACATTAACCGGAGCGTGCCGCATTTCACGGAGATCAATGTTACGAAAGAGATCATGAACTATTAAATCTGGTATAGTTGGATACCTTGACTCAGGCGTTCGTCGTTGAAATATATAATTTATACAGTCTAATACCTAGAAGTCGTAATTAATTATTGAATAAATTTTAACAAAGGCTGTATTTAGATGTAACTTGAATAAAAAAAGAATAAGTTCTTTTTCTATTTTCTCACGGCTGATAACATTTACATATCTTATAGTGAGTTTTAAGAGTTTTAAAAATCAAAGTATTCAGCGGTAAAGCACAAGTTTCCAGTCGTGAGGAAATTGATAAATAAATAAATTGCGTAAATAAACAAAAAAAAAAAGAAAAAAAAAGAACGCACCTGCGGATGTTTTTGAACATCGAAAAGATTTACAGGAGTCGGTTCAAAAGTGCACAATTCATAGCCAGCAGTCATTTCAAAAAGCATGTGACCTAAAAACCAAAGCAATGAATAGTTATTTTCTACATCATTCTAAAGTTGATTAAATATATCTGGTGGCGTTCAAAATATCGAAAATCCCAATTTTAGAATTCACATTGGTTTCCGGTCTATCAATCGATATTCACGTTTCGTACGAAACGCAATAGTAGTATAGGTATATTTGTCAGGATCATTGGTTATCGAATTTGAATTTTATTTGAGGTAGATATATTCGAATCTTGCTTCAATTTCAAATACTAGAATATCTTATCAATTTAAAAAACATTGCTATATATATTTATAAGCAATTACTCGTTTATATACAAACAGCTTGAAAATTTTCAGTATTTTTTCCAAGTTCATACAAAAAATATAATGTTTTATTTCCTATTTTAGCAATATAGGGTGACTACACCAGTATCTGAACAGTCACCAGTTAACGAAAATTTTCGTTAAATATATGAAAATATCTAGCTTTCTATGTATTGTTAATCTAACATGACGATAATTTTCGAATCCTTGAACATTTTTATTTCATTTTATATAAAAATTCTACATAAAAGAAATTCTCTTGTTAAGAATAAAATCATAAAATCGCCGCTATTAAGTGTTTATTCACTGGTAACGTATTCATTCACTGGTGAAACGTATTTAAATAATAAGATTGCGGTGTTCATTAACTGGTTTTTAGGAGATATTTACAGATTTTTTTTTAAATAAAATTTTTACTATGATTCTATATTTACTTTTAATCCATTTTTCAACCACTTAATTAAATAACAAAAGTTACAATTTCCTTATTCGTTCATTTACTGGCAAAATCACCCTACCCATGATTTCTATACAGTCGAAACATTCTCTTACCCCGCACTATAAAATTCTCCACATCAACGAAATCAATTCCCGACACTTATTAATTCATAGTCTTACTCTTCAATCAACACATTCCATCCTCTCTTCCCCCAAAGGAAAAACCGAGATCCGAACGCCACCCTAAACTCCCTCTCCTTACCAAAGCATATCGCATCGATGGCCTCGGGTACGAGGGGATCTTCGCTACGTTGCAGCTGTGGCGCGATGATCGGGTGTATACGACTGGTGAACCCTAACAAGCTGTTCTCCAAAGCTGTCAGCCTTGCGACCCCGTGTTGGATGATGACGTTGCCTGAATGCAGATGCGTCACCACAGGGAACTGACGTTCTTTAAGAAAGTGCAGTGCCATGAGGATCTGTCGGCCCATCTGCTGGATCTGGTGAACGTCGAGGCCGCGGCCACGACTACCGTATTTCCGCGACCAGTCCTCGTTCCAACAGTTACGTTCGATCTAGGAAAAGAAGATATATATATATATATAGAGGTTTTTTTTTATTATTGATATAGTGGTAGAGTAGGTATGGGTTGTTGGATATTATTGTGATTGAAAAGTAAAAGGTAAGGTTTGACTTAGATAAGAAACCATTAAGGTTTTATGTAAGTGCCTTTGAAGTATACGTAAATAGGTAAGGGTCAAACATATTCGTACAAGTATATGTATATATATAACATACTTCAAAATTTTAATTTATAATATACTTGCCTATTTGATAAATTTTAATTAAATATGCATCTTTTAAAATTATTCATAGAGAAACTAACAAAAGTAATGATTTGAAAAGAGAAAATATAAGTTATTGATTTAATAGATCCCAATATTATTATACATGCTAAAATCAAGCGAAATAAAATAGATTAGCGTTCAACTTCGCATAAAACGCTGTATTATATACAAAGGATAAAAATTAATAAGTCCCCACTTCCAACAACCGAGCTTCTCGAAAACAATCAATTCAATGACCTAATAAAGTAATTTTTTCCTCGACCCACCCCCAACAACCCAGCCATACAAAGTTCGAACCTCCTTTCTCATCCACACCCACCCTCTGAGCAAAAAATTACTTCCTCAAGATATCGTCCGGAAATTAATCGATCCACCTACTTCATATACCCTTACACTCACGTATCCAAAAAACCTTCATTAATAAAATCCTCTCTCCTTCCTTTTCGCTTATACAAAAACCTTTAGCCCACTCTTAACTTACGCCGTAGATCAGGTCCTTAAGGCTGCCCTGATTGATCGGCTGGAAGCAAATCACGTACTCTTGACGTTCGCGTTCAATGAAATCAAGCTCGAACGTTGGCGATATGTAAGGATGCTGCAACGTAAGGAACAGCTTGTTCAGAACACTGCGCGTCTGTGGGCCAACTTCTAGTGGACAGTTGCGCGTCAGTGGTGCTAGGGTCATCAGGCGGTCTGTTTTAACACGCTGGTCGCGTACTTTGAACCAATGCTTGTCCACCCGTGAGCCTGTATATAAAGAAGAAGCATGTGCTCGTGTACGATTTATAGATATAAACGTAATAATTGGTACTTTTAAGGATATATCGATGCATATATTGATACTTTTTAAGAGGTTTTGATAATTTGAGAAGGCTCTTTAAATTTCCAAAACAAAAATCGCGACTTTTGACAAGAAATTTCAACCCCTTTTCCCAGAGTCCATTATTTCTTTAGTCACGCAAACCAATTCTGAGGTATAGGTACTAATCTCCTCAAAAGTACCGATTAACATATTTATATATATAAGGGTAGATGTAGAGTTCGATTCAAGAGACAGAGGGAGGGTAGGAGAAAGAGAAATTAGCGCGAGGGATATGATGGATCAACAGGTGGCGATGCGGCGCGCTCGGTGTGAGGCGCCGACGACGCCAATGAAAAAGGAGAACGAGCGGAAATTTAATTTGACCGTTGTGTGAGTGTGGTCTTATGTATATGTGTGTGTGAGTATATAAACTTGTCTGTGAGCGTAAGAGGGTCGCTCGTGGGTATTAATTGCGAGTGGAAGAGGTATATAATGACGATCGGGTTTGAATTACACGCGGATTAAAGTATAATGATAAGCTGCGCGCGGTAGCCAACTTGCGGTTTATGCTGCGACGTTAAGCTTGATAAATGCGGTTATAGGGTATTTATGTGTAATGTGAAATCGATATGTTTACGGACCGGATAAATGAGCGTGAAAATATTCGTTATTTTTTTTTTTTAATAATGATTTGTAAAGTATATTTTACGGTATTACAGATTTTTTTTTTCGTTTTAACAGATATTGTGATGAACAATTGATTTTCGAACGAGTAATTCTTTTTAGAATAGAAAATAAGTGAATAGAATATACATGGGAAGGAAATAGGATTTTTATAAAATTGTTTTTAAAATGCATTACACAAAGTTTGATCGATAAGCGTGCGAGATTGATAGCATTAAGGCGCAGATTCTATACTTTGAAAACCGATATAAACTGAGCAGCAAAGTAGATTTTACTTATTTAGTGAGTCCTAAAGGTCTAATGCATGTCAAAGTAGTTTGACGTTCTCCCAAAACTGAAGTGATCTCCCGTTGGAATATGGACGAATATTGGATGTGGATTATTGATGATACTGTTATACTGAAGTAATATTATAGTTACAGCGCATCATAGTAATAGCGCACTTCTGATTGTTTACCAATAACGGAAGTTTATTCTGAATAGATTGGAATAATACTGTTTATTGAATATTGTTCATATTACTGTTGTCATAAAACTTTTGCAATTGAACGAAAAATATGCCGAGCATTTTTTATATACGCATTCTTTTATATGAAATATTTGAATAACAGAATTCGTCGCTTTGACATTTCGTTAGTGCCGAAGAAATTGATTATTTTGCATATATTTCCACTGCATTAGCATGGATTCTTTTGTCTTGTAAAAGGAGAAACATTTCTAATAAATGCAATTTCTTCCGAGGACAATGAAATAATCCCATTTACTGACGTAATGCCAGTTATGCGAACTTTGCTAATCCGAGCTTAACTTTCGTATTCGCTATACTTGTATGATCCTCAGCAATACTTCCATAAATTATTTAACGATATTTTTAAGGATTTATATAAATGTAAATGCTTCTCTTGCTTTTAATTTATATGTTGAAGCCTTCAAAGTAATTAATTTAATTAATTTAATGATTCGACGTTTAAATTGAAAAAAACAAAATTTCTTTTTTTGTTCAAAATGACGTATAGATAAATTTACCCGAATAATTGTTTAATTCAACTCCTATTGAAATTTAATATCCCAGATTAATGCTTTCATTTCCATAATTAGGATCGCTTTAATTCACACAATACACACGTATAAACGTCGCGCTCGCGCGCATATATAATATATAATACTATTTACCAAAACGAAATTAATTACGACATCCAATGCGCATGTAAACAAGCGCGTCAAGCGGTGCCAGGAACTATACACGAGTACGAGCTCAGTCATTAAAAGCCATAAACTAGGTTGACATCTGCATCACACTGCATACGCAGAATCAATATAGCCCAAAACTTTTCCTTCAACCACACATAGCTACTATCGTTTGCTCTCTCTCTCATCCTCATCTCATATTCGTCCATGTACCCGCACTTCAAATATACTCACACCCACACACACATGACTGCGCGCTCTCTTCTTCAAACTTTTTCTTTTAATTGTAAGCCCCGGCCTCCCTCCCGCTCACTCGCTTGCTGTGTGCCACATTTGCAAAGGGCTTCACCGCTCGCTCGTGCATTGTATTATACAAAGCTTTGCCGTGGGGAGCTTGCTCGCAAGAGAGAGAGAGAGAGAGAGAAGTATAGTATAGCATAGTATACCTAGGTAAGAGAGAGAAAAAGAGAGAAGGCGTACCAACGTTGTTGAGCTGCCGGAGGTTGTCGTAGCGCGGGTTCTGCTCGACGTAAAGATTACAGATCGATAGGGCACGATCGCGCGATCTCCTCTCAAGCTCCAGGCTCTCGGCCGTATTCCCCGAGGCTGATGCTGCTGCTGCTGCTGCTGCTGCTGCTGCTGGTGAGGTTGTCGTAGAAGTGGCAGTGGTAGTAGTGGTGCTGGATGCCTTACCGAGAAGATGGTAGGTAGGCGGTGGGGCAGGTTGGGCACGTTGGTCCAACGCTCGGTACTGCTGACGTGCTGCGTTGCCAGGGCCACCGTAGCTGCTGCTACCGCTGGGGCCGCTACCGCTACCTCTGAGAGCGGAGTTTTGTTATATATTTTTTTTTTTTTTTTTAATTAATGGATGGGTGGTGAGGTATATAGGTGATATTTTTGTTATGTGTTTGTTGATGGGTTGAGATGTTATACATATATGAAGGAGTGTAAAGTAATGTTTAGTATATCCTTTTATTTGGAATTGCTTTGTTAACTACAAGAGTTCGCAGCTGTAGGTTTTAACGAAAATTGAATAACATCAAATTTGGGAGCTGAGATATTGTTTATTGGAGTGATGTATAACATGGGTTAGTTATTGTTTATTTATCAAATGCTACGACTATGTTGAAGGGGTTAAAGATATATATATATATAATTTATTGTTATCATTTCACCAATTCAAAACTAAAAATAAAAATATTAATTCATCCATTTTCATTATTTAAAGAAGAACATTAAACATTGTTTTGTTAGTTAGTGCGATTAATATATTGCAGAGGAGTCAATAAGCCATAAAATCGTTCAAATAAATACATATAATATGGTGTTCGCTGAACAAATCATAACAGAACCAATAAGGCGCGTTCATAAAACTTTCACGATTTCATCTGCAATTGCTCGTAAAATAACGCGAATGATTCGGTCGATATACATTATTTACGCTGCACAAAGTCAACGAACCTTTAGATTGAGCTTGCACAACTCTTATATATACGATATATAAGTACTTGGCGCACTCTCGAGCCGACGTTAATTTAAAAATGCTCCCGCAGTGCTTCAATAAAGGGAGTCGCGGAAAATTGAAACTTTTTAAAGTTCTCGGTATATAAAACCGCAGTATAGTTTATAATGAATCTGAAATTGAAACTTTATAAAAAAGAATATAATTAATTTCTTTTTTCTAAATAATTTTACTTAAAATCTTTGGACAAAATTATACGCAATATCAAGTATATATAAGAGTAACCTCAAAGCATACAGAATATATACTTTTATAATCTTACTTTCTGAATTTAACTACGTTTTTCCGCGCTCCAAAGGTGAAAGAGAGAGGAGAGTCTATTTTTGCAAAGTGAACGTGCTCTCTTCTACAACAGACAAAATGTAGCATTCACGTACGCGGCCACTCTCGACAATAAGTAGCTTTATACCCGCGAGCGAAATTGTTTCCATTGTTCCCGCGAATTGAATGGAACTTTTTGTTGAATCTTAAAATCTTTCTCTCTGTGTAGCTCAGCAAAGTAAATTTTAGATTTCTCTTTAATTAATTTCCTGAGCGCACATTGCTGCGGGGGTGCATTATGACGCGCGATTAAGATAACTCGAATACGATCTGCGAGCATCTATAAGTTTACATTTAAATGTATACGTTACACATAAGCGTTGGGGCTAAGGATATTTTTATCGCTCATGTATATTCATATGGCAGTAGGTTACTCGATATATAAAGCTCACGTAACAGTTTATGCTCAATTTTTTTTTATTATTAAGCACGCGAATTTGCATACCATTAAAATGTATACTTCATCGTTATAAGATATTAAAGTTCATACCTCATATTATTATTTATACCAGTAATAAACTATACGTGAAAAGTGCTTTTCTATTATAAAAATTAAAATTTTTTTGTTTTTTAATATTTATAATGGTAAGTCTTTCGCATATAAGACGCATGTAGAGTTGAAAAAATGATGAAAGTTGTTGACATGTAGACACTATACATATCTTAGTTTTTAATTAACATGAGACATTCTATACATTCTCAAATTGCTATTTGAGAAATATATAACCCATTTTCATCAATGGTAAGCTTCATAACGAGTTCCACGTGAGCTACGATCATCAAATCCCCCAATTAAACGAAAACCATCTTTCATAAACTTGAAACCTTTAACCCTTTTACAACCGCACCTTCAAAAGCCCGCATTTACCGCTCAAACCCTCGCCACTTTGTACTACCACCACCACCACCACTAACCCTACCCTTATTATATACCTCAACTCAACGATGTGCATATATACATATACCTACATACAAAACGGATGACACAAATTAAAAAAAAAGGAACTAAAGTAGAGTACACATCACATATATATCCCTCGAAAAGACCTGCTAACCCCGCAAACGAACGTAATACACATACCTATATACATGTATATATATATACGAGGGAAAAAGAAAAACTCTCAGAGAGCTTTCTCTCCGCTTCGTAATAATAATACCTGGGACAGCTTTCAACGGGATGCTCATCGCGAAAATTGTTTCCGCGACGCCACCACTGCTGCTGCTGCTGCTGTCTTCGTCGTCGTCCCCGCCAAAAGCGGATTACGCCAGCGAGCCAAGAATTAGCCGGGCCGCCGCCGTTGCTACCGCGGTGCTGCTGCTGCTGCTGCTGCTGTTGCTCCTGCAGCCAGGCTCGCCTGACACTGCAAGGGTTTCATCCGATAACGAGGTGGAGAGAGAGAGAGAGAGAGACGGTTACGCGCGCTCATAACGAGTTTATTGTGTGTATGAGCGATCGAAAAATCATCGCGAAAATCGATGAGTCAGGAGGGGGAAAGGGAGAAGTGTTTAGATAATAAGGAGATTACGAAGTCACTATTGAGTGAGAATACACGTGGTATTTATATATATAGAGAGAGGAGCAACACGAGTGGTTTCTTTGTTTTACTAATGCTCTTCGCGCCTGGTGATTTGTGGTTACGGAAATATCTGGGTTGTGTTTTATTTCTTGGAAGTGAATAATTGTCGCGTGTATATACAAGGGAAAAATACGCGTGGTCATTCGAATATTGTTTTTATAGCTGTGAAGATAGTATATAGCTTTATTTTTCCACGACGATATAAGTTTACAATAATAAAATATAATTAAATAATACGCGTTATACATTAATATAACAAAATATTGCTCGTGTATATACTCTTCCTATAAAACTTCCCCATGATGATTTTATCGGCCGTCGTTTAACTATACGAAAATATTGACATAAAATTGACTTTAATATCGTCTTTCCACATAACTATACTCGCAACTTGCGTCATAAATATTTAAACGCACGCAGCCATTATACTCCGTACCTTCTAGTAAGCCTTCTCCTAACAACCAGCTCGTCTGCATCGCGACGGGAACTCGCGTGTTTCTGATACAGCCTCCGATGGCGATCGAATCTTCTGATACCGAATAAAAGCCACGTATACTTGTCGTTCGCGTCTTCTGGGTTGTCTTCCATTTGTTTACATGTACGTTACTGGTTGATGTATGTATGTATATATGTGATAAGGAGAGGAATTTTCAAGATAAAACAGAACTTGTCGATACAAATGATAAATTTAGAAATCAATTGATGGTTTTATATAAAACTCTTATATGTCATAGGTTCTATAGAAGATAGGTCAAAGTCAAGTGTTTATTTATTATGTATCGGAGATTCTAGGCGACGACGCGACTTATAGAACGGCCTTAGTGCTGTGGAAATTATAGAATATAATACTTCCCTCTATATACTTGTACTATCGAAAATTATATTCGAGTATAGTTATCGGATAATCGCATATAATTCGTCCGTGACCGATGAGAATAGAAGAAGAGTATATATATAATTATTCAATAGCTAACTTTTAATATTAAAAACCATTGCATTAAAGGATTGAAAATTTTAAAGGCGTAGTATAGACATTTTATGAATATCTAAATTGGAATTTCATATTCTCAGTCCGTGCCGAGTATGTATGCATGTCCGACCATATCCGACTATTTCTACTGATGCATCAGAGATAGAGTTTTGATCAATGCATATGTTCTATTTCTTATTCATTGCAGTACAAAAACTATCCAATATATTATGCTTTATTTTACCATGTTTATTTTTACTATTTATTTTATAATAATTCAATAATTATATTTACTTTTATTATTGTATTAGAAACAATAATCACATAATACGCACAACATATACGTATAATATACACCATTATTCTGAGCAAAGATTTCCAAACAAAGAGTATAACCCTATAATACTGCCTGGAAATCGACCTCAAGCTAAGAAAGCACAGGTGAACTCGAGAAAAGCGTCTAATTGCAGAAAGTAATAACCCCGCGTCTGTAATTTCACGTTGCATGGCGTGAGTGCTTGGGCGTCTAGAAAATTTCCGGAATTCCCTGCTCGTATCCATCATCTCTTCAGATCGCGCGGTACGCGGGTACGGGAACAAAGCTTCACTCTTTCGCCAAAGTACAATGCCAAAGAAATTATATCGGACTTGCTCGCTCACTCTCTCGTTGCACGCCTTTGCCGGATGCTTTTGATAAACAAAAAAAAAAAGAGAAAAAAAAACCAAGAGAGAAAAAAAAAACGAGAGAAAAATTCCAAACCTTCACAATGACAATAACCCGACTCTGCACACAATACTTCCGCGCGCTAGCAGAGAGTCACAAAGAATTCATGTCAAGAAGATCACATGTCGCGGGCGGGCAAGCGAACGCTTTATAAAAAATCGAATGTATTATATGTGTGTGTATGTGTGTATCTATGTATGTCCACGCGAGCGTGCTATGTGCATTGGAAACCCTTGCACTCTCTCTCTCTCTCTCTCTCTCTCTCTCTCTCTCTCTGCTGCTGCACTTAGACCTGTAAACTTCTTTATGCAGTTACGATCGCATGTAAGGCTATATAAAAATTATTGAAGATAGGATCGATATATCGTATACCTATAGTGAAGTGTTATCTTTATTTTTCCCCAAGGTTGTGAATTATATGGTTCGGCATGGCGACAGGTTATTTTCGAATGTGTATATATTTTTAATTAAACTAAGTAATTGTAATTTAATATAGTATAGTAAAACAATGGTTTGAATGCGCAAAAGGTAATAAGAAAGCACAGAATTCCCTGTGTACGTACTTTAATCAAAATAACACAATTCCATTTGCAATTGTTAGCAAAAAGAATGCAGCTCACGCGCGCGCGCGCGCAAGCTCACTCGTCGACACGACAAAGGCAAATGTATTATTTATACGGCATAAAGTCAACGAACCCTTTAAATCGAGCTTGCACAACTTATACATATATATATAGTGTGTATGTAATTGTGTAGTACGAGAGCGAAACGTTAATTTAAAAATGCTTCCAGTACCTCAATAAGGAAAGTCGAGGAAAACTCTACGCTAGGACGGTTAAACTTCGCGTGATAAAATAAAGTTTATGTTCCACGCGACGAATGGCTTGCAAAAAGTGTCGTAAAACAGCTTTTTTCATGAGTTTTACGTTTTTTGATAAGTTGGCAGAATAAAAAATGTTGGACGTTATAATACATTCAGCTATTTTTTATTTTTCCCATTTAACTTCTTTTATGAAATTTTTATGTATATATATGAATTCATTTTGAACGGTCACGAATTTTTATAGTAACTATAGAATTTTTCATTTCGCTTGACATTTGTTTTAAAGTTGTATTTTATATATTTTACTGGTATAAATAATTAATAAAAGAGTTTGTCTCTTCTCAAAATATTCTTGTAACTTGCGAATAGCTTTGTGTATTCTCAATAAGCCTCGCGCAATAAAAAGTGTCACAGAGGTTGACGGATCGATATGACGGAAATATATATGTCTGTTTTTGATAGGCAGAGAAAAAATAATGATTTATGAGTGAAATCGTAAAATAATATTAATTTATTTTATTTTGTGTACAAAAAAATTTACTAAAATTTGTTCGTGATATATGTTTCTGCAAAATAAATGATGATTAAAACGTGGGATTACATTGTCCAAAGTTTACGTAAATTTAACATTGTATTTCCAATATATTTGCGTTACCACCAGGAAATTCTAAATTAAATACAGTATTCCTCATTTTAAATGAACTATTGAACGCTTTTACATATATGCGCTGGGATATATTCCAAAGCACTTTAAGCTTATTGAACCGTTAATCGCAGACATCAATCGAGCTCAGTTTTCAATAGGAACGAGTTAAGTGTAGATTAAATTAGCTTTTATAAATTCACACGAAATACTAGCTTTACGAAAACTATTGTCTTTTTTTATAATAAATTATTATATTACGTTGAATTAATTGTTATAAAAAACTTGTAAAAATTAAATTTGAGGTCAGATATGCACATTATATAGTTAACAATGCATATTATTCTATACGAGATCTTGCAGTTTATGGTTCGCCCTAATTCCACGTTATTTTCAGAAACCAAGAATTCCAAATAATTTTACCTAATGCCTTAATGCTGTTAGGACAGAAAATCGTATTTTTGAAATGAAAATGTGGCAACATTACTACATTTTAAATGAGACGATTATGCTGTATAATGGATATTACTTCTTCTCGGTATATAAAACAGCGTCACCGGGGATGTACTTATTTGAATTGTGAAAAATTGATAGTTCTATGTATGTTATCCTATTTTTCATTTGTTTAACGAAAATTTGTTATAGGGAGAAAACTTTTGTAATAAAAATTATTACGTATAACTATATACTCGTGAAAATTATTACAATAAATATTGAAAATTGTTATTACTTTAATCATTTTTGTTACATTCAAAACAATTATTAATATTTATTGCAATGGTTTCGATGAAAGTATATTCTATTCCCAACCCATTGATTGTATTGAAATATAGTAATATTTATTATCACGGATATGTAGTAAATAAAGGAAAACAGAAAAACGTACAAAACCAATGCTATTGTGTAGAGCTTGTTAAAGTATGAAACTTCAAAAAAATTGAAGGGAAAATTCAAATAAATAAGGGTGAAGCTTGCTGAAATAAGTAGAAAAATCACTAGACAAAAATGTAAAAACATTTTAAATATATCTCCATTTATAAGCAGATAAATTTTTATGTAAGAACTTAAGTTTGCATGGATTCTGCATGCTTCTATTAGTCTTATATATAGATTTCTTAATGCCTCTTTATTGATATTTACTTGGGTTAACCATGGATATTCACCTTTTCTCTTCATATAAATATCATCCACTTTCAAATAAATATTATCTAAATACCATGTGAATACTATCTACATATCAACATCACTTCATAAACATCTCAACCCTCTTTCTCCCATCAATACCCGATACTTACAACAAAGCACTCCTATATATCACCTATCTCTATACCTTCTCACCCAATCGCACGATCGCATCAACAACAAACAGACAATATATACTCACCTCTGTCCTTCACTCGTATCCTTGTACCCTTTCACCGCGTACACCCTATTGAACAGTATCTTCGCTAGACTGTCAATTTTACTCGTCAGCTGATAATACCCTTTAGCCTCCTCATCTGGTGTCCCCGCCTGCTGTTGCTGCTGTTGCTGCTGCTGCTGCTGTTGTGTCAACGATGCGTCTTCCTCCTCGACACTTGCGCTTTTCTCTTTCCTCAACAGCACACTCCTTACCGAAGCGAAAGCATCGTTATTACACTCGATCTCAATTGCGCTTTGAGTCCTACGATTGGCCCCAGCACCTGTACGTCTCTTACGACGAGTTGCCGCTGCGCCTGGACGTTGCTGACAGAACCGGTCATGGCCTGTCATTTCAGCTTCGCGCTGGAGTTCGTTCTCCTCGCGGCGCGCGTTGAAATTTTGATAGAACGTAAACATCTTGTACGTCGTGTCTTGTTACACTCTTCTTGTTACTATACTACTACTGCTGCTGCTGTCGTTGCCACGGTTGACTCTTCTTCTTCGGTCTTCTGTCTCGCCTGCCCTGCATGATTTTTTCTCTTCTTTTTCAACGTGAGCGTTATATATACTCTGGGCGGTGGATTTAGTTATTCATGCGACGAGAGGGAAAGAGAGAAGAAGGATTTTCCCACGCCGTCTGCGATGCATTGCGGAGCTCTCTGATGTGCGCGCAGGCACACTGCGGATATATAGAGAGAAAGAAAGACGATATATATATATATACGAGCTGGATTTTTCGAGTTTTCTTCTGCTGTATTCGTCTGAGAGGTATGGTATATATAGGTAAGGGTGGGTTTATATATATACGTATATGCGGAAATGATTTAGTGGCTCGACGAGCGCGCGAGCGGAAACGTCTCGAGTGATTCGCTGGGATTCACGAGTGGTTTTCGCGCGCGCGCGCTCGCTCGTGAACTTATATACGAAGGGGTTGCGCGTTAGGGGCTGGATAACGTGGCAGTAGGTATATATGCAAGTGGTTTAAAAAGCTCTTTAGTGTCTCTTGGAAAAAGTTGGATTTTCGAAGCGGTTAGTGAAGGATTTTATGCGGATCGGAGAGGAATTATTCAGACCGTAATGATTCTTTACATTTCCGCAATGCGTTCTTTTTTTTCTCTTTAACTGTTTCGTATATAATAATTTTATTGTAAGAATAATAATAATTGTGTTCCGAGTGTTTTTTTTTTCGTTATTTTGATAAAATTTAAAAAAAAGAGAGAGAAAACGGTATACTGATTCGATTTTAAAGGGAAAATATAGGTCGATTGCAAGAGTTTCCGAAAAACGTAACACATTGTGTCACCAACAGTGGGTGTTTACATTAACTTATTCCGATAGCCAGGTTGTCATCGATTTCCGCGCGAAACTTTAACTGTTGCATGCAAGTATACCGTAGGCAATCGACACTATGAATCAAACTTTGTATCGTATTCCACGGAACAACAGTACCGCAATATTGGATATCTATTGTAGTTTGAAACTCAATTCCGATACAATTAACGAGAATAAAAAAAATATTTATTAGTCACTGACGAGTTTGACTTTTAAAGCTTGATGGAAAGAAACGTTATTAAAATTGATACTTTTTGTGCGCTGTCGCGATAAACTTATTTGAAGCATGATGCAAATACAATTATATGATATTGAATGAAAAATGCGCAGCGTCACCGCAAATCTCGTATAAAGGATTATTTCCGGGAATTCTCTTGAATCTAGGCGCATTCAAGTGGCAAATAGTTAGATCGAGTTGGACACGTAATTTAAAGTAACACGTAGCTTTGCTGCATTTTTATTAATTTTTTCGATTTATACTTGCATATTGTGTTATTAAAAAAAAATATATAAAAAAATATACAGCATTTTGTTGGGAATATTTATGTGAAAGTATCATTAGATGAATTGAAAATTTTATAAAATAATCTTATTCTTTAATAAAAACAGATTTTTATATAAAAATTGAATACAAATATTCAATAATTATTAAATAAAATTGTAGGTTTTACTGTATATTATTAAACAAAATTTATTAAAATAAATTCATTTATTTATACATGAAAAAGAAAGATCTTTTTTCAGTATTTCGAAATATATTACTTTATTGCTACATATTGAATTATTTTATAGATTAAAAGAAATAAAAATACGTATTTGGTTCTTTACTATACATTATTAAATGTAACAATTTTTTTTAAATTTAATTCTAAATGTAAGTTCTTAGAATTTAATATTTTTGTACTTGTTTTCAATAAAAAAAATACAATACAATTTGATCGCCTTAGCTTTTTTGTACTATAGGCGCCAAGACTTATTTAATTTTATTTTTGTCACTTTTATCACTTCGTATCATCTTTAACTTTCGTTAAGAAAAACGCATACAAAAAGACTTAATCCGACTTACAGTTACTTTAAAGTTTGAAATAAGAAACTTCGATAAAAATTAAGTATTTAAAAAATACATATAAACATTAAATTACTTACATTTAAATTATACCTTTGTACGTTTTTTTCCTTTAATATTTCAACAAACAAACTCGGTAGTACAAAGAAACGAAATCCGAAATAAATACGAACAAATTATGCGGAAAATAAATCGAAAACGCACTAGACGCAATCAAGAACCCATCGTTCGCGCGTCCTATCGCACAGTCCCGCAACTCCTCCTTCTCCTCTTACAATAAGTATGCATCTCCTCGCCTGCGAGAACACAGAACTAAAAGAAAAAACGGAAATCACCTCTCCCGCGACCTCGTCGTAAACAACCCACCGCGCGCTACACCGTCGCCTCCAATTACTCCATCGGACGGATTCCCGCGGGGCAAAATCGCGAAAACCAATACCCGAACGAACTATATAGAGCGAGATAGTGAGTGTGCAGAAGCGTGCGACGATAAACACCGTAGCTCAAAAACCAGCCACTAAATCATTTTGAAGGCACAGCTTGTGCCTGAGCTCAACGACCCGGACGTAAGCATTAATTCAGCGAATAATTTCGCGCGTGGTACAGAAGAATTGAGATCGACACTGAGGATGAGAGAAAGAGAAAGTTAGTCGCGCGACATGTCGTCGCGACGATGGCAGGAGGTAAACTGCTGCTACTGCTGCTCCTCTCGACGCTGCTCCGTGTGTGTATGTGCATCGCGCGCGTAAGAGTCAGAGAGGTGCTTGCACCCCCCGGTGCAGCGCGCCTGCGCCGAGCGCACAGGCGCCTGGACGTAGCAGCCACACGTGCTCTCCTAAGCGTCCCTTCTATCTCTCTCCCTCTCTTTTTCCGTCTCACTCTCTCTCTCTCTCTCTGTTTTACCCCTTCTGTTCTTGTATGCTTGTAGCAGATGCTGTCGCGCGCGCGCGCGGGCGCGTGCTGGTCGTTAATTTTCTTTTTTTTTATTGATGAACGAGCGATCGCGCGTGTGAAATGCTAATTGACGACTTTGACCTCGTTCCCCTGATCATGTTTGCGCTATTTGCTACACCTGTAATCTAATCTCGCGCAGTGCTCCCGTGGGGCTTCGCTTTCGCGCTTGGACTATGCAAATGAGTCGAAGGATGCGCGCGCGCTCACTTGCGGTAATATAAAAATATCTAATAGTCAATGTCAACGTCTGTATTAAGGATAGAACTTAGTTGCACTCTACGATAGGTCGGGGTATATAAAATACTTTAGTTTTTAATTTCTTCAACGTCGTTTTGTTGGTTTGGTAATAAATGCCTTTGGAGTCGGTGAATACTTTAACTATTTGCGCTGGGAATGGTTGACGGCTTCCGTGACGTTGTTTTCGATGCCATTTGCCCTTTGACCGTTTTGTTGTTGCTCTAATTTACGCATCATTTCGTACTGCTGCGGCCAGGTCTTCATATTTCTATCGTAAACCTGTACAGAAAAGTTTATTTTTACTATAGAATGTTGTGAAATGTAGTACAATTTTTTTTTCTACAGTATAGTTTAAAGATGTTGTTCTACTTATTTGATATTTAATTACAATATTTATTACTTTTGAAAAAGTGACATTTATATTTAAAATATTCTCTATAACTTAATAAAATTTGTTCTACCTTACTAATAAATTCCATAATTGATCGAGGAGAAACTTCTGTCCAAGCTCTTTTACCCCATACTACTTCTTCATTTGTTAATTCTATATATCTTTCTTTTACAAAATCCTAAAAATACCATATTTTTATTAATAATATACACAAATAATATTTCAAATAAGGAAAATTCTGATAATTACAGTAGTTATTAATTTCATAACGTTTCCAAAAACTCCAGTGGTCGGATCATTCTCGTTTAAAATACCCAATGTTATAAAAAACTGTCTCAATGATGCTGTAAATAAATATTTAATTAACAAGAAAGTACTTCAAATAATTTACATTTATAAAATGTAACTGGTAATATTACTTTCACTGCATGTTCCATTGCACATAAAAATATGTGAAAGTGCTAGGAACAGTATTGAGTAATGGTCTCCTGTATCTTGATCAAATTTCAAATGCCGGAAATCACTTTCCACTGTATTGTATATAATGAATTTCCCATTATCGATTTCTACGATCTTATAACCAAATACCTAAGGTGTTATTTCAATATCATTATATTAAATCTTTCATAAGAAACAATAAAATAATATAATTTAAAACTTATGAACTTACATCCAATAAGACTCTTTGAACTGAACTCATAACTGCTCGAAAGTTTTTGCCTTGACAGTTAGTTGCTTTGCTTATTGTAGATTTTATCATTGGAATATTAGTATGATTCGCAGAAAGAATGTATTTTACAACATTGGCTACATGATGCTCATGTTCCTGGTTAGTTAAAGATTTATCTGGTGATATTTGTGAAAGCGGTATGTAATCATCACTGTCATCCACCATTCCAGCTCGACTTGTACTTGGTTGTGGCTGAGAAAGGGACTGTTGAGTTGATTTCTGAGTACCTCTTATGGTTCTTTTACTTCTTTGAGACATCTTACAAATTATTTGATAACACTCTGTAGAAACAAAACATAACTTTTTATAGGTTACGTACGAACAATCATATATTATACATGTGGTGTGCACAAATTCCACATAACATACCTTTGGTATACTAAAGAAATCGAAGAATTGAGACTATTTCAATAGATCATTGAAAAGTTATGCGATACTTGTTGCTATCCATGATTTTTTATCAAACTTTATCTAATCACCTAGAAAAGGTAGATTTTTAAAAAGTAAAGCAATGTATTTACCCGCTTCCCGCGTCGCTGGATGTCATCTATAGAGGGCAGCATCAACTAATGAATATTTGCGCGCTTTTTGGCACGTGTTTAATTTTTATTTAATTTTTTTCAAGTTTTCAAACTATTAATACAATTTCATTATTATTGAACGATTACTAACATATTTTTAGTAAGCGGCGTTCATAAAAAATTTATGAAAAAAACTATTTTACCAAAATTATTATTTCATTTAAAAATTTGCGGGTGTATATTCTGAGTCGAAGCATGCGCAGTAAATGTTTAAATCTAGGAAAAAATCTCATTTCTAAGACAAACGTTCAAAGCTTTTATTGGTAAAAAAAATTTAGCTCTTAACTTTTCTACACAAGTTTTCTTTTGCATTTGTACTAACTTACAATGATAATTCATTTTTAAAATTTATTTCTTTTCTGATATTCATCTAACATTAAATATATGTATAGTTCGCAGCTGTTTTGTCACGGACTTTCCACACTGCGCCATGTTTTGTGACCCGTCATCCTCAAATTCTTGTAGACCGCGTTGCTGATTTGTTGGAATTTTTGGTATTACAAAAATGGGCTAATGAATAACACGCTCTACAAGAATTGAAGAATGACTAGTTACGAAACACGACGTACACGGCGCACCTCATGTGAAAAGTCCGTCATTCTTAAATTTACAACCATTATCCTTGAACTTGCCTCTCCAAACAATTATTTAAATTAGATCATAATACCTATCATTCGAATTATAACGTATAACAATTCTGCATCTCATTTATCCTATAGAATCTGACATTCTTCATATAATTCTCATTTTGCGATTCTTATTAGTTTTATCTGTATACTTTCATAATTCCATTAAATTAAATGTGACGTCACACAGGCTATTAAAAATCGCCAAGTAAACACTTCGAAACGAAACCCCGTGAACGCACGCAACCAAGCGTGCAGCGCTGCCGTGCGCGTATGCGACAACAAAAACAGCAGAAATCAATGACGGAATTACCGAGCACACAAAAAAAATACACGCAATAATTAGCCAGCTGTATAATACTACTCGCAGTGGTCAACTTACCTTGCCACCTCTCTTTCATTTTCAATACATATATATATATATACACAAAAGTGTGTGTGTATAGACGTGTATATACATACGTCGTCGAATAATAAGTATGCGGTATTGCGGCCCGAAGTGGAACGGAGTAGCAGTAGCAGCTGCATTCAGTCCGCTAGTGTTGTTTTGACCATGACGACGTCTTGAAAAAGAAGGGGAAGACACAGACGACAAAAGGCTCCACGTATATATATATATATATATATACTCTGGGAAAGCCCTAAAGTGAGTGAGATAAAGATAAAGAGAGCAAGAATCGAGTGTGCGCAAGGTGTGCGTTAAGAAAAATCCGTTGTGGTGTGATGAACAGCGTGCTGGAGAACTCGTACGCTTGGACCGGCTCACTCGTCGAAGCGATTCAGAAGCTTACGTGCGACGTCGCCAGTCTGGTCTACACGAGCCTTACTCAACCTATCGACAGCGGTGACAACGATAGCAGCAGCAGCAGCAGCAGCAGTGGCAGCGTCGCCAGCAGCGAGAGCAGCGTACCCACCACTACCGCAACTCCGACAATCGTCAGCGGCGATAAGAGCTCGTTTAACGTAACACAGTTCTACCAGGATCTTGGAGCTCTATTCGCCTTTGACGACTTCCAGTATCTGCTACTGAAGATCTTTGTGTCGATACTGGTTACCAATATATTTCTCATTTACATTGCCTGGTACGTATACGGAACCAGGATAACGGAGCGCTTTATGTCACCGAGTGAGTAGATCCATCGCCTGCTTAAGCTTAATACTGTATGTGTCTGTATAAAGGTTGCGCAGAGTAAGAATATGGTGCATTGTTTGCTTGCGTATTTTAGACTCCTCACCCGAGGAACTTAATCAAGCTGTCTTACAGCTTAAACTTCCCAGGGAGCACTGCCAACGGTACGCGTAGAATTGTTTGTTTGAGAGGCTATAAGGAAATATCATTCATTGAGTCACCATGGCGGACAAGATAAAATCATTCTTCCAGAAGAAAATCAAGGATGAGAAGTTCAAGCACGCGGGAAAAGGACACAAGTGAGTTTGAAAATATTCTTCTTTAGAAAACATTATTCGTAGGTTATTCGTATATTATATTTTTTGACGCTTGTAGATTGACTGAATCAACATCAACGGCACCTACAACATCTAAGACTGCTAATGTACCAAAGAGGCATGAGCCAACTAATGAAGCAAAAATAGCTGGTCAAGCTGCTTTAGCGAGGTTGGAAGGAATGAAAACAAATACACCAAAATTAAATACGTAAGCTTAATAAAAATGAAAAATCTTTTAAATAATTTAACATTTTTATTACTGTAATATAATATTAAATATTCATTACAATTTTTTGAATTATGCACAGTTCATATGCTGCAATACAAGCTCGTGTGAAGAAAGAACTTGAACAAGAAAGACTTGCACTGGCAAATCAAGCAGCTGCTGAAAGTTCAAAATCAAGTAGTACAACTGAATCTGCTGAACAAGCAGTGCAAGAAACCCATATTCTGGCTGTTAGTGGTGTTTATTTTCAATGTCCATTAGTATCTGATGAAATTTTAGAAAAAGAAGAGTGGTATGAAAAAATTCAAGACTTTTTCAGCGCTCAACTATCAGAAGATGAAGCAGGATTATCTGCTTGTTTGATTATCCATAGCTGTAACGATGGAAGAGAAAGAATAAATACTTGTATAGACACACTTTGTAAGTACTTAGATAATATCCAAAATAACCCCAGTGAATCCAAATTTTGGAAGATCAGAATGTCTAACAAAATATTCCAGGTATATTAAATTTTATTATTTTAATTTTTATGTAATGTATTAATGTTATAGTTTATAATACTTAAAAAAAAATTTTATTTGATATAGGAAAAAGTTAAACCACTTAGAGGATCAATGGAATTATTGAAAGCAGCTGGCTTTGTTCAACAAAAATTAATGCATCAAGATAAAGAAGAAGATTTTCTTGTCTGGAGCCCTGAACGATCCAATATTGAAAATTTATCAACACTAATTGAGGCTTTACAATCTTCTGAATCTGTGCAGTTACAGCTTGATAGAAATGTTCAAGTTTTGTTACCAAGTCAAGCAGCTGAAAGACGTGAACTACCTCGAGAATTTTTCTCATTATCAGCAGAAGATATAAAACGTGCACAGATGGAAAGGTAAATTAGTATTAAGTATCATTTTAAATAAAAAATTTATTTATCTCAAACATACAAGCTATATTAATACATACAATATAATTTATTTCTTAGGGAGAAAACAGTAGAAATGAATCAAATGTTAATGACTCAAGCTATGAGGGAAAAATTAATGAGGGATAAAGCAAGGAAATATCGCTATTCTTTAATTAGGATACGATTTCCTGATAATATAATACTACAAGGTACTTTTGCAGTATCAGAGAAATTTGAAGAAATAGTACAATTTGTTAAGGAACACTTGTTAAATGATAACTTTCCTTTTTATTTAATCACTGATACGCGAAAAAAATTGTCAGAGTCAGAATTTGAAGAAACATTAGAGGCTTTAAATTTAATCCCAGCTGTTGTTCTCACATTTTTCTGGGACACAAGTTCAAATTCTGAAACTCCATCACAATATTTAAAACAGGAAACGCTCAATCTTCTCCAGTCCATGTAAATATATAGTCGCTGGCGATTTTTTGTATACTGTTTATTTACATCCATGTTAATGTGGAGCTGTTGACAGCAAAACTTTTCTAATCATGTATCCTCAACGTTTGAATTTAATATTTAAATTGCATTTTCTGTAGTCTTTTATATTTATAAATCAAATGACTGTAAATTCATATTTTAATTTAAAAATGAAGTAAAACATTAGATGAATTATCAACTATTTAGAAAAATTCACTAGCAATTAAATACAGCTTTTCTAATGGGAAAAGGAAGGAATGGGAAAAAATAATATACATCGACTTTATAAACTGAGATATGTGTGCTTGTATTTAAAACCCCATCAATGTTTATTACGCTAACATCCATTTTTATATTTGTGCTAGTTAGGCGTAACAAATGTAGTCAGTGCGTTTAGGACCTTTTTGTAACAGTGCCGATACGTACATTGAATCAACATAATATACAAATTCTTTAATTTCATACAAAATCTTAATTGATTAATTAAGTTCTTGAATCTAGCAAATAATTTATAATTATAAAAATACACAATGTCGTAAAAAAATACGTAACAGTTAACAAATTAATAATAAAGGTTTTTATCTTACTTTACTTATGGAATATTTTCTACAATTCATACAAATAGTTACAACAACAATATAACGAGTGTTTATACAAATTTTAGTACATTAAGCGGGCGTAAAGTAAATGCTTGTCAACAAAGATCGATTGCAGCCATTGATGATCTTGGTGAAGTTTCAAAAGTAACAGTTTTCAAGAGTCGCCTATTGTTTTCCTTATTTAATTCAACTATAAGACAGTTGTGATAAGATTTTTCGACGATTCTCTTACTAGTACCACCATAATTGGTTGCGTTGCACTTTTGCCGTAATTTATAAGCATTTTGATGTAGAAAGCTCGTACAAAAGACCGTACTAACCAACTTTTACTTTTAGGACATTATTATCGCTATGAGAATCTGCTCGCTACACGCTAGATTATAATTTTTTTTTTTTCTTTACACACTAGTACTGCATAAGTCATCAGTCATGAGAGTTCGAAATTAATTCTTTTCATTCAAAAAAGAATTAATTTTGAATTTTTCTCATCGACCGAGACGTTATTTTTTATCTTTGAGCTTTTTTGGTTGAGCAATATCACAATCTCCTTGTAGTCCATTAAATATATTATAAAATATCTTCAAATAATTAAAAAAGTGTAAGACTAATCGAGAAAGAATAGTCATGTCATATAGGTAAAATGATGTGCGTCGCCTCGACAGAAACAGACTATAAATTCTACGAATCAACTAATGCGCTAAGCACATTATTTCTTGTCCGATAAATATAATTATATGCACGTGTTATTCGAGAATTAAATTGTATTATCGAATTTGCGATTTAAAAATTTTAACAATTAATTTACTCTAGCATAATAAACATGATTTATAGATTTTCAATCTTTAAAGCTGAGTCCACGAGTATTTGTAATAAACGAATCGAAAAGATGTATGTATTTGTTACATGTGTCACAATTTATTTATAAAATATATAAGAACATTTATTTTCTACATGATATTGCTCATTTATCCATAATTCACTTTGAAACGAAACTCCGTTTTCTTATAGCTGTAAGAATTCAATTACCACCGCTAACTAAATTCTAAGAGAAGTTTTTAAATCGTTTGAATCTTGGATTTAAACGAGTACTCTTATAACACATCATTAAAAGTTTCTTACATCGCTTAAAAACATTCACTCGAAGTCTTAAAATACACCATACAAATAACTTTGAAATTTTAAAACATGGTGTTTTGGCGAGTCTCGACTAAAATTGGATACTTATTCTCACTAAATACTTCATCAACAAGTCTTAATACTTTCTATAAACTTTTTCTCGGTGTATACATATAATAATGTTCATATTCAATTTTACAATGTCATATGAAAAGCTTTAAAATTTTATACAAAATTCATCGACTTGAAACCTTAAAAATTCAAATATATCAAGGATCATACAATTATACAATATAACAAATGATGGCGAAAAAACAACGAAAAAATTTAATATACACTATACATAAACCGCCGGCGAAATCTTGGCTCGAGTAGCTCACGTAGTCGCCCACTCTTACATTTATGGACGCAAAATACGCTAAAATGAAAAAACCAACGCGCTCGAATTATCTTTGTACAGTCAAAGACACAAAAACCGAAAGAACAACGCAACATTTTTCTTCTCTCTTGGCTATCATTTGGCACGAAATCCTCTCACAGAAGTTCGAACTCCTGTTTAAAAAGTCCCGAATTATTTGGCACCCCGATTTTCAAGCTTTTTTTTTCCCGCGTCTCACGTCTATACATACGCACACGAATGGTTCGTCTGTCGAAATTCACGCGGTATATTGTTAATTACATGCGGTATGATGATGCGAGAGTATATATATGTATATACGTCTCGGAGAATACGGTCGGCGCACATGGACGGGAGCGCCGCGTGAATTTAAGCAGAGACATTCATGCTGTGCAAATGTGCGCGTACATGCTCTAAATGTTTTAGAGTGAAATACTTTCACGACGCATAATCACTGGAGTAGTTGTGGAATCATCAGGAGTCGCTTTGAAATTATGATGCGTACAAAGTGATTACTCGTGAGATTTTGTAAATTGATGAATAACGGGTATCTATATATATTTATATATATAGTTTATTTCATACAGAAGGCTACTCAGACTTTTATTAAATCTATCGATTGCATATATAGCCTTCTTTATACCTAAAATTTGATTGCCTGGAGATGATATTTCTTATATACTCACGAGGAATCAAATACGAAATCCTATTGGAGTTAATCCTTCAATCATGTTAAAAACGTGGGTATGTGTGTATATATATATATAGATGTTGTTCAGTCTTTTTAAAGAGTGAAAATTCACTAATTAGATAGCATTATTATTGTGGATGAAAGAAGTCATTTTCTTTGAATAATTGAATTGTCTTATCTTTTAGAATTCTATTGGTCAAGTATAGTATATTGGAAAATTTTTTAAAAATTTAAGAAGATTAATGAAATCTAATAAAGTAACGGATATATATTCAGTAACTATCGCAGTCTTCCCATATTAGATTTGTACTACTATAGGAATAAATCCAGTTTCTATATCAGGTAATAAAAATAGTTTCTTTGATTAAAAAAAATTTGTAAGTTTACCTTTAAGCTTTCAAAAATTATTTTGAAAAAATACATTTAGGTATTAAAGTTACAATTTTGGCACAATTAATTCTTTGTACTATTGAAAAAAAAGAAGAAAATTCCGAAAATTTAAATTAAACATACAAATTTCCTTAATCGGAACCGTATTTTGAACAAGATCGAAATGGTTTTTTCCTTTAAAAATATCTTGGCGTATTTTTGTTAATAGCTGGATTTTTTTAGTATTTCTACCGCGATGTAGTATTGTTTAGCTAAAATGCTGAATAATCTAAAGCGAAAAAGTGTTCGTTTTAGAATAATAAAATATTATCGATAATCATATTGTTCTTGATAAAAAATACTATGGACAGTGAATTGTACACTTGTTGAATAGTATTTAAAAATTTCAATGGAGATACTTATCTTTTCATGACAAAAAAACCATCAAAATATTTGCAAATACCAGAAATCTCTAGAAAGAAATTGAATTATCGATGAAACAGTGTAGTATAGGTCCCTTCTCAGTTTTCACATATTGATCATCCTAAAAAAAGTTCCTCATCACCCTCGTCCACTACTATATCTCTTACGTACCGAAATCTCTAACTACAGTAACGAGAGCATTAACCTGCTCGACTTTAAAATCCCTAATCCAATCAATCCCTCCCTCCCTCTTCTCTTTTACTCGAAAACGCTCTCACATTTCACGTCCACCCCGATCCCTCGAACTTTCACTCTAAATCATTTAGAGACGCAAGACGTCTAGATAAAACTACAAAATCATGCCGATTGCACCACCATTACTTTTCCCTTTCACTTTATTTTCATTATCATCACCTTTACCCTTCTCATCATATCCCGACGAGACCTTAAAATTTTTATATCCGACAAATGCCCATATCGCTACCTCAAGGCCTACTAGATTGTGGTACTGGTATTACGGCAGTAATAGCATTGGCCGGCTGGTTGGATGATAGCTGCCTCCAGAGGCCCGTGATAAGGGGCACGTCACGGAACCGCTACGACGAACATACGAGGTCCAGTGTTACCTCACCTTCTTGATCCTTCTGCTTCTTATCCTGCTGCTTTTCCCACGCGTTGCTGCTACTGTTGTTACTGCTGCTGTTGTTGTTGTTGTTGTTTGGTGTTGTTACAATGGACGAGAGGACACTGTCGTTGTCGTTGCTCACGATGATGGGAGCTGGCGTGTCCGATGTCGGGGATTTCAAGGGTTTTAAGGGGATACCCTCGTCCGGCGTGACGTTGGCGTCCTCGTCGAACGAGACCTGCGGAGAATGCGATGGTGGTGATTATATAGAGAGGTGTAAGCGTTGAGATGGGTAATTAGTATAAGGTAGTTTGAGAATTTTTTTTTATATACTTTTTATGAGATTTAATTAGTTGGTTTATTATTAATTTGAGGAAGAGAGGTAGTATTAGGTTAATAATATTTTGTTGCGTTATCGTTTATATTAAAATTATGTAATGAAAAATTATAAGTTTTTAGGAGGGCCATAATGGAAATAAAAAAATTAAATAACGTTATCGATTAACGATAATAACTGATCATTAAATATTGTGCACACCTATATATTTTAATATATACAATAATGTTCTACATAATAAAGCTACTTTTTCACATAATACACAACGCTTAATTTTCACTGCAATAAAAGATAAAGCAAATTAAGATTTAGCAATAAAAACCAATTCACTAACAGATGCTCTTACTCTACTTGCTACTGGCGGGCACCTGTCCATTAAACTTGAAAAATAAAAAAAAAGGTTGTAACGGACGTGAAACGCACTCGAGACTTTTACGACATGCTAAATTTTCCAAAAGAGAGAAAGAAAAAACTGCGTATATATGGAGAGTACGCATCTCGCGACTTGGTAAAAGAGCCTTCATTTGAATGTCATTACCAGCTATTTTTGACATTTGCATGACACCCATTATACACACACGTTGAAAAAATTAATATTAAAAATGTAAATTTTCCTTGACTCGCGTTTCTAAAACGCCACTATACTCGCCGCATGCAATCTTCATAAAGACACAGAGAGAGAGAGAGTCTCCCATCATCATCACACGCGCGTCTATTTTATATTTGCATATACTTTCTCGCGAAATCATGAAAATTTTCCCCCCTTTACCGAAAGTATATATGTATATATAGAGCACCGTAATTCCGTAAAAACTTTTCCCCTCATAACAATCAACGTCAACATCTTCCTCCTCGAACAAAAGACCCTCCGCGCGTTCGTGAGCGCAAACTTCCGCGTGCATACTATATACATATAATATATATGTAACACCTACACCGAGGTATACGAGTCGTTATACGATCCTCTCCTTCTTCCTAATCCAATAACAGCGCGTCCACAATTGAACGACAATATTTGAATAATCGTCCTGTACTAATAATTATAATTACCCAAATAGTCCCCCTCCCCCTTCCCACCAACCGTACACGTCTCGGAAACTAATTTCATGCACGGCCGGAGAGAGAGCAGCAGTAGAAGCAAGGGGGGAATAACTATTGTTCCCACAGAGAGAGAGAGAGAGAGAGAGAACGTTCCTGTACACGCGCGCGTATATAGAGGTAAACTTTCGTCATAAATTTTGGGGAGGCTGCGATGCCGTACACTTTTTACCTCCCTCGTCGAAAGAACTTTTCACGTACGCGCGCGCGCGCGAGGCGCACAGAGAATTCCGCATGCGCGCGAAAGTTGCGTGAGTTATTGCACCCTGTCGAGAGGAGTGAGTGAGAGAGAGAGAGACGTGAAGGCTAGTATACGTTGTATAGAGGTGTCTATTTTGGCCCTACCATAGTGGTGGTGGTGCAGTTGCCGCTACCACTGGGCTTTCGATCACTTAGCGGGTAATTTGTATTTATTATTAGAAGGGGTGAGAGCTGACATGCGTATGTATATGTATATATATATAGGGAGGTGGTAAAAACGTTTGATGTATAGTGTTGTGTATAGGTTCGTATTAAGGTTTTTTACGTAAGCGAGGGTGTCGATGAAAAAAAAAAAAATGTTTAAAAGGGTGCGCTTTGTCTAAAGATTTTTTTTTTTTTGCAGAGGTTCGATGTACTTTTACATATTGATTTACGTATAGGCAATAATTAACAAAGAGCCGGTATGCTTTTACGTATATCCTTTGTATATTGGGTTGGAAATAACTTTGTAACGTTAATAGAGCTATGAAAAAATAAGTGAAAAGTTATAGTCTCTGTATATAGTATTGCTTTTAGTCAAAATCAATATGCAAATATATATATATATAGGTATATGAACATAAAAAATATAAAAGCAGAAATAAGTGTGCAAAATTAGAAGCCGCAATCATTACGCTAAAAGCTAAAAACGTATAAGTAATGCAAAGTTATACGTAATCTACGAATCGACCCTGATGGACATTCATCTTCAGAAATGAATGAAAAATTCCTCTAATATACCAACAACTATATCATATGTATATATACACGTTGACGTATACCCCTATAGATATACAGCACCTAACAAAACTCGACACGATACCGCACTCCCGAATATATTATATATATATCAGGACATGACGCATTTATAACAGGACGATCCCCTATATACAAGCCTGCGCCCTCACAGGCGTCGGATATCCTCAGGCCGCCAGCTAATTACGTCTTCGGCCAATCAGCTTTGAGCTCGTGAGCCCAGTTCACTCTCTCACTACACACACACACACACATATATATATATATATATATATATATATACAGAGACAGAAACACAGACACCAATCAGTAGTAACAGTCGTGGCTGGGCTCTATCCCACGATGCGCGCTTGATAAACAACGCTATACACTTGCCGAGCCAAGCGGGCTGACGCTTAATGCATTCGGACTCCCAGAGATCTTCGTCGACAAGGCTTTATGATCAGGGATGCATAGTGGATTCCGTAGCGCTGGCGAGAAGAGATAGGTGTGTGTGTGTGTGTGTGTGTATATATATATATATATATATATTGTTGCAAGCGTTTGATATGGGTACATGCGGCTATATGCTTTAAGTGAGAATCGATGTTTCTTAGAGCGAAGGGAATTAATGGTGTGCGAGGTGGGTTTGTTATTTTATCGTAGAAATGTGGTAGTGCGATTGCGCTATGCTATCGCGATCTTGTGGTGAATATAGTTTACGTATATAGCGGGAAGATTAATTATGTCGCCGTGTGGTATTGCGAGATTGAAAATATTGATTTAATGGGGGATATACCTATAATCATTATGAAAGTGTTTTTCGGTAATAACTATATACACAAATATTTTATTCTGTTAGAGGAAATTTTAACGCGAACCCAGTAAATTATACTAAAACTAACATAATTCCAAACTTAAAAGAAACATCGTTTAACCCCCAAAATCCACACTCACCCCGTTCATCATAACAAAAACACCACGTGGTCCAATTCAAATTTCTCTCCTAACTCTCTCTCTCTCTCTCTCTATATATATATAGTTTCTACAACTTCTCCTATACCTTATATATATACCTCCTATCGAAACTTTTTCAAAAACCCTCGACTACCGGGGATCACCTGTTCGCTCGAGCTATATACTGAATTTCCGTCATTTCCTCTATGCACACACTCTCCATCTCGACAGTGCACGTTACGGAAATCGCTCGGGACGTACTTTACGCGACGATTCAAATCTTGCGTCCTGGAGAAAATTTCCCATTTGAATTTCCCGAACGAGTACGCAAGCGCATGAGTGAGAGAGAGAGAGTCCTTTGAGATCAAGTGCCGCGTGCATTGTCATGCGCCGGTAACTTTGCGAGTCAAAAGTCCGAGTCGATTTGGGGATGTATCCCGTGAGAGGCGCATTTGCGTGTGTGTATATATATATATATGGACTGGTGGTGAATCAGAAAATGTTTTATCGGATAAGTGGTGGTGTGTGTTATGCCGCGGGGAGGATCTTTATTTGTTGAGAAGTCGAGGATGGAGAAATGCTTTTTAAAAGGTACAGTTGTACAGTTTATGTTATTGTAATGGTAGGAAATAGGGTTTTTTTTTAAATAAGCGAATAGAATATTGTATTTGATTGATAGGCCATCGATTATTACGTCGGGTTGTCAATTGAATACGTAACGTACAATGTTACAATGTATATGCGACAAATGATCATTAATTTGAGGATTTATTAAATGGATAATGATGATATTATCGTTCGCTGATTGACGTCTAAGTTAAATATTTATCGGCTATGACAGAAATCTGTGGTAATTGAAAGAAAATAAATAAAATATAAATTTTTTCGTTAAAACGAACCATTACATATAATCCATATTGTTACGGGTGTTCCAGAAATATAGCTCAAAGTAAATCTAAGCGTCAGCTGCTTACTATAGGTACACGTCGAGTTCAAACCTTTAAGCGATCGTGATTTTTACGCTGATGGGCATACGCCACTCGATCACAGAAATACACGTCGGACACAATCGGAAACTTGATGCTGAAATTCGAAGATCCGGGCAACGCGCCGAGAGAGAGATAGAGAGATAGAGAGAGAGAGAGAGAAAGAGAGAAAGAGAGAGGGAGAGAGAGGTATATAGAGATAGAGAGAAGCTGTCGCTCGCCTGCGCACGATGTTGCCATTTGGTCGGGCACGTAGTCCGAACGGAATACATTATACGGCTACACTGAGAGGTAGTGAGAGAGAGAGAGAGAGAGAAGCAGAAACTGAGTGTACTTTCGCATTGTGCCCGAGCTGAATTTCGAGCTATCCCTCTCGGTGAGATTCCCTCGCAGGAACGCGTTCTCAGGGTCGATCATACGTATAACTATGTGCTGGAGAGTATTATCTCTCTTGGTTGTTAGCAAAGAAGAAATATATATATATAGTAAAAGCGTATAAAAAAGGTGCGGTTAAATATATATATAAGGATTTCGTTCGTGGGACGAATATCGAGGACATAGGCGATTTTGGCCCTATTGTGTATTAGTATATAATATAATAATGTAAAGTACAAAGCAATAAACGATACGTGACAGTTAAATATACAATATAAGAATTAAGGCCTTATATAATTTTCGTGGTGCTTATATTTTAGTATATATTGATTATTGTATATAGAGAGAAGATATAGACATGCATGTGTGATGGCGTGAGTGTGTATATTATATATTTTCTTTTCATATATACGTTATACGTACTCAACTGTCCGTCGAAGTAAAATGGTTTTCATTGAATTCGATAACACAGGACATAGTGTCCAGGCCAAGATCATCTATGTCTATGCACGTGGAATTCCTATGCTGCAAGTGTTGATGAACGTTTTATAACGAAAATTATGAGAGTATGATAGGTTTTGAAAAAACTATATGTAAAATTAAAATATATATACTACGTTCACATAATGCCTTATAAATAGTTTCATCGTACAACAATTCAGTTGAAGGAAAGATTTGCGAATTTAAGAATATATATATATATATATATATATACTTTTATTATACGATTGAAATAGTTCTTTTTGAACTATACATTGAAAAAGAACTTTAGCGGAACTCACTTATTTACACAATTCTTATCTCGCGCACGACACGCCGAAAAACTTTAAATTTCGCAAACTGCTTCCCCCAACTTAAAATCTCATTTCCTCTCCACTCCCCACATACACTCAGAAAACGCGCTGCTCTCGCGACTTCCCGTCTCTCGTCGTCGTCGTCGCGATCGATTCCCAATACAAAACTCTCTCTGTACCTGACAAAAGAAATAAAGAAAAGAACGAAATAAAGAAAGAAAAATGTCTCTGTGTATATCTATATTCACACACACGCGTATATATATATATATATATATATATATCTACACAATAATTACCCAGGACTCCACTTTAGCCTTCACTTTCGTATCCTTGAGGTCGATCAGCAGGCTCTTCTGTCCGCCGTTCTTCACCTTTCTCGAGCCCGGGCTCGCTTTTCCCGGCCGTTGCAGTAACAGCAGCTGCTCTTCCTCCTCGTTCTCCTCGTCCTCTTCGTCCTTTGTACCTCCAGCGTCGCCGCCACTGCTGCTGCTACTACCTTTCTTATCCGCTTCTGCAAAAGAGAACGACAGAGAGAGGTTCACGTTTCACTGCTACGTCTATGTATATATATATATACATAATAATAATACGTATATACGTACAACGTGTGCACGAACGCGCTCGTATACGGATGGAAAAGAGAAAGAGAGAGAAACGTTAAAGCCATCCGTTATTCTCGGAATAATGTCTCTGGCGCGAGGACTTCTTTATCCACGTGCAAAGCTATATCGTATATACTGGCGTGTGCAAGCGATGCATCAGTGCGAAGGGATTTAATATGCCATATACCGTTTGTTTAGGAATTTATGAGAGAAAAGGGGTATGTATAGTATACGAGGATCGGCTCTAACGTTGTAAATTAATTTTTTTTCCTTCGTTTTTTTTTTATAATCGAACGCTTTGTTGTTTTCAGTGTGTTATATGAACGCAGCGTGTGATTTTTATAAGGGTTATTTATCGTGTATTTTTAACGCTTTATTTCACATAGCCGCGCCGACGCTGTCGTGTTGAAGTTTTACGATGCTGAATAAAAATAATATATCGGCGTTAAAATAATGAACGGCCAATCAATTCGAACGTGTTTGCCTTTTTCTGGTAGAACGGATTGGGTGTATAATCGAGAGGGAAAGAACAATAAGTGTTGGAATATACTCATTTTTCTTGTTGTTTTTTTGTTCTATTTTCAGCGTTCACGCGAAATATACGGTCTATTCTGCCGGGGCAAATTAATTTTCCAGATAATTTAATACCACGTTACATGCAGGCTATACACATACAGTATTGTATATATATATATTGTGGCTCTCTGCTGTTGGGGGAAGGGTATCAAATTTCGTCATTATGCCAGGCGCGAGGATAGCCGAAAATTGCTCAAAATTCCGGGAAAATTAGCGTTAAACTATTCAGCGCTAATGGCGACGTTAAATTCCGCAGGCTAAACAATTGTTTGTGTGCCCCCCCCCCCCTCTACTATACAGGCTCGCGTAAACGTTTATTTTACGTGGAAAAATACTCGATATACGCTGCGTGCTGCTAACGCCAATCAAGCTTTTGAACTGTAATAGTTATCGAAAATAATACGACAGAGGTTAATTTACAGATATAAATACCACACGTCGAATACTATGGAGATTCATTTGCTTTTATGTGTAAATTCTGTAGTGAAGTGAGTATTACGTGTGTGTATATATATATATATATATGTAATTTGCAATCTGGTGGAAATGTATACGCCATAGAGGGACGTTTGAAATTTTGTGCATATTGCACTGCACTTGTGAGTCTTAATACCGTTTGGACTTTCGCCCAATTTTAGAGATAAATTGTTCGCGCTTGTTGGGCTCGCAAGTGATTGAATCTGGACCAATCACTTATTTCGTATATCGAAATGCCAGTATAACAACGTCAAAACCACTATTACACACAGACACGTTTATATATGTATATACCATAGGTATATATATAGGATATTTCAATGGAGCTCACAATACCGTCGTGCACGTTTATTAGCTCGGCATTCACATTCGATCAATCTGACCCTAATTCGGGCGCTTAACGCGTGTAACGCTCGGGGCAATTACCTGTTTTGGTAAGTCAAAAGCGTTCGTTTATGCCTTTTTTACGTATTATCTATATAATTTAACATTTAAAATCATACTATTAATATTCGAAAATATTAACTTTATTATTTTAAAACAAATACAAAAACAATTTAATATAACTCAATACAATCGTAAACTCGCCAATTATAAACCATCGACATATACGTTTCTTTGAAATATAACATTACAAACATTTATTGATAATATTGTTATTTTTGATAATTGTTGTTTAATAAATAAACGAGAATAACGTTTGCTGCATATATATATATATATATATATATATATATAT
>JAYJLV010000009.1:143411-167154 GCA_036873485.1 Torymus texanus | reverse complement strand
AGTGCAGACGGGAAATTAGGAAGAGACAGAGGGAATACGAACGCGTTGAGATTATTGCCGGGATTAATTATTAACCTCGTCGCAATGTCTTATAAATTATTTCAAAATTTTCCTAATCATTTTCATTTATTTACAAGATAATTGATCTAAAAAGTGATCAGTATACATGCAAAGTGTATAATTAATCTGTTTTTTATTTAGCTTTTATCAAGATTTATTTCATTTTTAAAGTATTCGCGTAATTTTTGTAGTAGAAGTTAAGTTGTATTATCATGTACGTTTTATTACATAAATGTATCTTTATACATTTTTGTTAAATTTTCCTTGCAAAAAAATGAAATTTAAAAAAAATCTATTCATAAATCATAACTTAATGTTTTCTTTGAAGAAAATGTATTTTGATAGATTTTTAACAGTTTTTTTTATTATTACTCAGAATTACCTTATTATGAATTTCTACTGTGCATCCCTAACTAAAAATGAGAACCTTTTATTTAATCATTAACTTTGTGAGAATTTAGTACTGATCAGCTATCACACATATAATTATTAATTTTAAAATTGAAAATAGGAGAGAGCATTTGTACGTTACCAATTTCAAAAATGCGTCTTTCATAGCTCTAACCCAATCTTCTTGTCCACTAGACATAAAGCCATGAACAATTAAGACGGTGTCGCGATTAATTTTATAGTTAATATTGGTTAACTTAAATTTTTCATTTGCCTGAACAGTTATATTTTCCGTCTGATTTCGCGAATAAAAATGAAATCGCACATCTTGAGCTCTCGTAGTATCTGTAAACAGACGTTCAACTGCATTTGCAAATATAGTAGACGGTATGCCAAGACAATTTAATGTTCCCGGCTTTTTCTTGAAAATATGAAAAAATGTAGAATTGGTTTCAGCATTTTCTTCATTAAAAGCATATGCTACATTCACGATTGAAAATAAAAAAAAGTACACGATTAACACTATAGCTGTTATTTTATTCCTGAACATAATTTCTACTAATTTCAATTTATTTTCGCCGGATGAAATTGTTTTACAAATTAAATTATGAGTGAAAAATAGAACATAAAGGTTCAAAACATTGAATAGTACTGAAATAAACATCTTAAAACTATTAGGAAAATAAGTAGCAATTTTGTTATCTAATATTTATATTTTACTGTACGTGACCTGTACATTATGTTTCAGCAACATCTTTCCTAAAACAAAGATTTCTTGAAATTTTTAATACATAACATTCTTTTGTCACGTCACTCATGCACGTAATATGCTGACATTGCATACATTTCTATATACTCATTAAAATTTTTTCTTTAAACTAATCGTCAATGCTATCTATTATTGTATATACTCTTCAAAATGTATTAATATTCTTTATTTTTATTCCCGGGTATGATAAATATTCAGAGAGTAATAATTTTTACGATGATTTAGACAAAGATAAATTTTTAAAAGTTCATAAAATTATTAACTTTTATTTATTAAATTTTATTTTTCAACGCTGTAAACACTGATTTTTCAGTGTGTACTCTAAGAATTCGAAATTGGGAGTTAACACTTGGAGAACTGGGCATGAACAGTAAAAATTCATTACAACTCAATTAATACTATAACAAGCGACTTATCCACATTCGGTTGCCCTGCGTAATTTAATTATTAATCATTCTAAACAGTTTTGAGTACAAATTTCAACGTTATTGTTGATTATTACACTATACAGATCAAGCGAGTTTTGATAAGTCTCTTATTGAAATACAGTAATTAAGTTACAACGAATGACTACTTTTCAGCCGGTACGGTAGGTCGCAGAATAAAAGTAGGTACTCTACACCGTCTTATGCCAATTCACACTAAAGTTGAGTCGTATTAGGTGTTTCTTTCAACAATTTTTTTTATAAGAAATGGTAACTCATGTTAGACATCGTGCAAGAGTCCCCATACGATTTCAACGAAGATTTTACATTACATCTATCGCTATATTTTGTCAAGATCTTTTTGGTAAAACATTATATTTGAGGTGTGATATATCACGTAAATTAATAATACTTTTGAAGGTAACAAGTTCTATGAAGATTTTATAGTATGAAGAAAAAAACCTCATGTATATCAATATTTCCATATTTATGTAATTTAATTCACACACTTTTTAATAACAAAACATATATACTATTATACGAATAGTGATATTGATGTATATTTTAAAATTATTTGGTATAAATAAAAAACATCAGTTGATCAATTTCCATTCATCACTAATTATTTTCCAATAAATTTATCAGCAAAACGTTTAAGGAAATTTTTATCTGCAGCTTTATCAGATTTAAGTTGCTGTTTAATCATTTCCTTGTGTTTTTCTTTTATACCTACAAATATAAAAATTTTGTTTAAATTTTTATTTTAAAATATCATAAGTGTAATAAAATCTGCACTTTGCTTACCACAAAAAGGTTTATCATCACCAGTTCCAACAAAAAACACTCCTCCGTTGCGGGGATATGAATAAACTGAACTCATACCCATATCGGGACAAACATCCTCACTGCAGCTTTGTTTAAGAAGTACATCTATTTCTTCAGATTTTGTATCCCATCTGTGTCCAGTGAAGCTACAATTACCGGCAGTCGCATCAATTATAGATTCTATAAAGAATGAATGTGATCGCCCGTGACTGCACATTGCTGTTTGAATCACTGAAATATTTGATGAAACATAATTTTAATATAAACTTCCTCGATCGTTGACATGTAAAATAGTAATTAAAATTATATTAGATGTAGTTTTCGGAGAAAATTTAATTGAAAAAACATTTTTTACATTATGTTGAAATAAAAATGCATTTTTAGAAGCTCATGATGCATTAAAATTGACTCAAAGAAAACTATATCTTCTTAATAAACTTTCATAGTATATATAACATTTATTTATTTATCTATTTACATTTAAAATAAACTGCTGAAAAAACGAAAAATTTTCCTACTTTTTTTAGGTAACAGCAAAAATTTCCAGTATGATACATCTGCTTCAGAACATCCAGGCTGTATTTGACCTCCGTTGGGGTAGAAATCAACAAAACCTAAAGATAAATAATAGCCACTGTTTTCAACTGTTTTCATGCAATTTTCTTTGATTATGTCTATTACAAAAATATTCTTCTTTTATTTTTCACATTCATACACACAAACCCGACACATACAGCAAAACTACACACACTAAACATATTATATTGAATAATTTTTGTACATGGCTGATCCTCTGCCAAATCGAGAGGTCAAACAATAAATTTCCCCGAAACTTTGTGAAAACGTTCTATTTTGTGTATCGGATGGTGGTGAATTTTTTCAGATTTTTTAAAATTAATGTTTTCCAATTATCTCATGTCAAAGTTGATAATTTGAGCATTTTTTGTCGATTTTGATTAATTTATAACTCCTCAGGGAAACATTTTTCACAATAGATATAAGAATAGTTTTTTTTTTGTAAAATTTTCTTAGTTCTTCAATAAAAATACTTTCATATGTGAAAATGAAACATTAAAATTTAGAAAATTAAAGGTCTTATTCGGACTATCTCTACCAAGAAATTCACGAAGATACCTTTTTATTGTAAAATCGGCAAAAAATGCTATAACTGTCAACTTTGACATGACACAATTCGACCCCATTAATTATAAAAAATCTGAGAAGATTCAGAATTATCCGGTATACATAAGTAGAACGTTTTCACATAGTTTCAAGGAAATCTATTTTTGAGCTCTCGATTTAACAGAGAATTATGTATATAAATAAATCATATATTTATACATAAAATAATTAAAATATAAACCGTACCCAATTTTTCTGGCAAACCCAAGCCTAAATATAAAATATGTCGAGCATTAGTATGAATGACGTCAACATACTGTGCGTCGTGTCTATCAAGTTTTAATGTCTTATCAGCCGTTGTGAAGCACGGTTGTGCTGGATCAAGCCCTGTGATTCTCTCCACGACCCAGGCCTGCTTCCTATTCTTCTGGCTTTGCACAATACCGTATGCTGCGCGAGCGCAAATGTGAGCACCTAAACTGTGCCCTACGAGATGAATATCGCCCCAGTCACTTACATCCCATAAATTCGCATTGAATGCTAGTTGCCTTATCTGAGCGAAAAGCCTACAAGAATACAAAGGTACTTAATTCAGCAAACGAACTGCGGCTGACATATTAAAATTCTCACAGAGTGTATCTGTCAAGTAGAAAACTTAATGAATTTAGTGAAAAAAATTACTATTCATATTGACTTTTTAAAATAATGAAGTCAATTTTATCATTTTAAGTACTGAATGTGCACTGTTAAAATAGTGGATGTCCATTATTTCGAAAGGGCACCATATGAATAGGGATTCTTTCACTATTTCATATTTGGGGAGTAGACATATTAATAATACAAATAAATAAGTAAGAGAAGGGTAGATTTTGGCTATACAACTGAATCTAAGAAAAAGAAAAGACATTTGTACGATAATAAATATTTCTGCATAAATTATATCTTTTTTGTAATATGTTTACTTTACTTTATTATATTATTTTTATTTTTATAAACTTAAAATAATGGTATGATTTTATTTACTTAGCTATTTGCTGCCCAACAATTTTTGTACTAACAGCAGCTGCTAAATAATTCCACGTGTTACTACCCCTTTGCCAATCTACCATTATAACATTTACGTCATCCTGCAATATGTTTACTGTTAATACAAATAAAAATATATAATAGTTAATCTTTTGGCTTCTTATAAAAAAATTTTATAATTCATGGATTCTTTTATATAAATTTCTAGTGAGAAATATAGTTCCTTGCTGTAAAGTCCCTGACAAAAATTCGTGCATATAAACTGTTATTAATTTTATTCTAGTTAAAAATTTAAAAAAAATTTCTTTTTGATACACAGACGTCATAATTGTACAAAACGTTTTGAAATATATGGCAACCTCTACAAAGCTTAGTGAAGCTGACAAACAATCAATTATAAAATATCTATTTCGAAATAATGTTAGAATTTTTTAGATTAAATAGTATTTGAACTAATAAACGTTTTGCATATGACAAAGTAAGAAAACATACGTATTCTAAAAAAGCAGCTGCCATATTCGTCACCCAGTCTTCCGTTCCTTTGGACAAAAAGCCGTGAACGATGACAATAGTATTGCGATGAATATCAAAATCAGTTCCTTCTAAAGAAAAGTTTGGTCCAAGTGTAACGGTTTTACTAGTTACATTCCGTGTAGCAAAATAAAATCGCACATCCTGTGCTTTTGTCGTGTCGGTCAACATTATTTCTATGGCGTTAGCAAAAACTTTGATCGATAAACCCAGACAATTTAAACTTACATTATTTCGCAAATATACCGCGCTTGTAGCTGTGATTTCATTAAATTTTTCAGGTAACTCTTCTGGTATTTCACCCAACGAACCCAATGCATCACTAATTGTATTAGATATTTTTTCTGGTATTTTACGAACTGAATCTATGGAGTTTGATACTGCATTAGATATTTTTTCTGGTATTTTACTGATAGCATCTGTAAACTTATTACTATTTACTTGTAATAAAGACGAGAAAAATATTTGAATTGTAAAAATTAACGCTATTTTTTGTATATAATTCATAATTGTACAAAAATTTTTCAATGTTCGGAATCGTTAATTTAAAATTACAACAATTTTTTAAGACTAAAGAATTTTTTGCATTTACCTAATGATTATAAGTTCGAGTTTTTCGTGAGCTTTTAATTTTATGATACACGATTGCAGTATACTTTCAGTGATAAGGTCTCAATATATACGCTAAGACAAAGATTTACTTGCACTTTTAGAAAAAATTATAAAGAAACAACAATTTTTAACAAAATATCTACTAGACTACTTTGCGAAAAGAAGTTGAAAAATATGATAGTATAATGGTATTTCGGAACTAGATTCAACTGTTGCCCTGTCTGCTCTCACAGTTGCCCAAGACCTCACATATATATTTATATACCTACCGTGTAGGTACATGACAGACATTTCTGGTGATGGGAAACCTTGCCCACAGAAAAAAATATACCATAAAGAGAAACACGAGAATCAAATGAAAGAATTTTATTGAAAATACAAAAGTTATTATTACGTATCTACCAACAATAAACGAAAGAAAACTTAAACTTGTTTATGAAGTCACTTATGGCCAATATATTATTTACTCTCTACCAACTGCCTAGCTCGCGAAACAGTATAGCGCCAATAACACGTTGTATATAGTTACCGATTCAATAACGAACGATAAGATGTTAAAGAGATATCTTTTCACGAAATTCAAAATAGAATGAGAAAAATGGATCCATACAATCGTCGTCGTTACTTCAATAATCGGCTAGTCGCATCTCAGAGGAACCTGACAACGGCTACGATTCACTAATTTTTGTTTATTGTATTATTTCTCTATTTTGTTGAAATAATGCGAAACGTTAAAATTTGACTCTAAATGATTCTAAAATAAATACTTGTGACATCAGCTTCTTTTTGAGGAGTATACTTTTTTATTAATGCATAAAAGTATACTTTTTTCAATAAAGCTTGAAAACGTAACACATATTTTTCTTTAAGTATAAGTTTTTTACACAGAGCTTGTTTCAGAGGTTTATTTAAAAAAGCATAATACCGCATTAATTATTACGAATACATTTTTGCGTAAAAATAAATTCTGATCAAAGTAATTAAATATCCTTTCCAACTAGGTATTCTGTGTTCTGCATAAGTTAGACATTGCAAATTGTGACAACAAACTTCAAATACGTGACATTGTAAAAGATTTCAGTTAAAATTAGATGTATATTTAATGAAATAAAAGTCTGTTATTGCTCTTGTTTTAAATACCTATAATAAATTTTTGTCACCATTTCTCGACCAAAAGTACACCACATTTTCTCCTGGATAAATGAACCTAATAAATCCACCTGCAATTAAAGTGATAAATAGTTAGTCTACACTCTCAAAAGTAGCTTTTACGAGATAGAGGAAATCTTCTTATTATTATATTATGCCAAGAAGAAAATCCGTTCCATATAGAATGAATCTTCTATAAGTGAGAGGAATCTATTTGACTGTAAACTTCACAGAATTTTTTTTTAAAGTTTATAATCAAATGGATTCCTTTTAATTATATGATTTCCTCTACTTATCACGTAGATGCTATTTTTGAAAGTGTATAGCTGTTATATAATGTTACGAAAAAATCTCAAACCATGTTTGTGATAACGCAGATATTAAAGATTTTTTAATCAATTATTCTCAAATTGAAAAGTATCCTGCATATGCCCATATAGAACATATTTTTAAAATTCTATTAAAACAGTTTAGATACAAATCCGTGTGGAGCTTGTTTCTAAATTATTTCTTTAAAAAATTCCACAGATCTTCATATGATGTTTTGGGACTGATTTCGACATGGATTCAATATTGTTTTTATATTCCCCTCCATACCATGTACATTTTCAACTAGATTTACATTTATACTTGCGAAAGTAAGCTCTCTATGAATTCTCACATTAGATTTTGAATGTCTTCTTTAACAAAAATATCTGTAGAAAATTGTAAGGATTCCAGGCAAAAAAATTGTATGGGCCATGCATGAGTAAGACGTCGAAGTCGAATATTGACCATTCTGTTTCATATATGAGGAAATTTACCAAAAAATATTCAATTAGCGGGTCCACCTATACGATATAATGTTGTGCTATATTTCTAGAAAAAAGTTTTTCTTGATTTATCTTCGTTCAGAAGTTATGTCAGTTTCAAGTTGAGCTTAAAAAGGAAAAATGGTCGCAAATGGTCGAAAATTGAATCCGTACACGGATAGAATTTTTCCGTAAAAATTACCGTAAAATTCATAGTAATCGAGAAACATGTGAGACCCCAATAATTTTTACCGTGAATCATGGCAATTTTTACTGTATCATCACGGTAAAAATTACCGACAAGTAGGTAAGTTTTACCGTGATTCACGGTAACAATTAATTGTTGGAATCTCACATGTATCTCGGTTACCATGAATTTCACGGTAATTTTTACGGAAAAATTCTATCAGTGTACGTGAAAAATCGTGTACTGTTAAATTTTTCTCTATACTTATACTGACAAAACCCATATAAGACCTCACAATAATTCTTACGTCAATATCGTATTTAAGAAACAAGAAATTAACATTTTAATCAACATATTTTCCATTTTATCTTTATGTGGTTGTATACATTTATAAAATAAAATTTGGTAAACTCGGGAACAAAAATTAGTTTGAAATTTTAAGACTTTAATGTGAATGTTTCGGGAATATCGTTCACTCCCTTTCTGAGAACTACAATACCATATAGCTACATTTGTCGATCTTTTTATTACATTTTGATACGTTGGCTTTATAGTCTTAAAATTTCAAACTAATTTTTGTTCGTTAGTCACCTAAATTTTTCATTACAAACATTCGACCACGCAAAATGTACGTAAATTTTCCAACGAAGAGGGTATTTCCTCGTATATATTTACTAATGAAATTTAATTATACTTACAGGTACCAACCACGGACTGCAATACTCTTTGGCAATAATCGTGCATGTCATCCATAGCAATATAAGAAGCAATAGATTAAACTTGACTATTGTTTCCGAATTTTAATTTTTGGACAAAATTTAATTTATTAGAGTACAAAATGAAGGTTTACTTTTATACTTATTGGTCAATGATCAACAATCTTTTTGTACGATTATTAAGTTATTTTTATATTATAAAATTAATATTGTATATATAATACGCAATATAAAACAGAATCGATACTCACAAGAGTTGTTGTACTACGCTATTTTATTTCTAAACCCATTCACTTTAATAATTTTATACTTTGAAACTAAATATTCTATTTTGTAAATAAAAATGATGTTACACTTTAAAACGATATTAAGAGTACTTTCCTAAAAGTAACAACTGCGATATATTTCCACTACTGAACCTTATATCGCTTACATTCTACGAGCTTCCTAAATATAATATTATTTCAACCAATTGTAGAGTATTTGCAGATGCTGTATAATCATGTCAGTTATCAAACAAAACTACGTAATAAATATTAAAAAATAAAAAAAAAAACCGTGGAAGCAAAAACATCTTCTTGATACCTATAATATATTATTTTGTTTTAATAAACGAAGATTTTTCGTCAAGTAAAATATGTATACTGTGACGAACACAAAGAATTTTTATGATTTTAGTTAGGCAAGAAATATTTGAAAGTAAAAGATATTTAATTTCTTTATTGAAAGAACGTCAGGATGACACCAGGTGAGCGGATTAGGAATAAGATACTGGGCCGGACTGTTCCTTCCCCCAGAGAAAGTAGGAATATTAAAATTTTTCTTTAAGTAACGAATTACTGTATATTTATTTTTATTACCTTTATTTCCCGTGTTACACAAAATTGGTTGTGGTACAATTTATTATTGATCTCTTTCACATTAATATTACAAAAACTTAAGTAAATATAATTATTTTTATCTGAACTTTATAATCGTGAGCTAAGGAGGCTGACTATCGACGGCACCTGGCACGGACGATTAAGGGCTTCCACTGAAGTTGCCAAACCAGCAAATAACTGCTGATGACCTGTGGTTTATCGCTTTTAAAGCTCTACATCAAATAGTTATCTAGATAATTGATCTCTGAATAATTTTTTCCGAATCTATGGGAAAACGGTGACCTATGCTACTCGAAACAATAGTACAGTGGCCATCAGCGGTAGTACCTATTTAAATTCAATCGAGAAAAAGAACACTCCGGTTTTTTTTAATAGTTCTTTGTCTTCGATTTTACAAAGAGAATATAATATTTAAATTCTAACACTAAAATAACTAATATATATAAAAAAGTTAATTGTACGTCACAATAAGACAACTATATATACATGCTATTCGGTATCCTCTAGATGTTCAATATTGCAGTAAATGTATAATTGATAGGGTGCAGCCGAGTAGTTCAACAATTTTTTTCTTTCTTCTCTTTTGCATTTCAAAATGCCTTTTAAAGCATATAACATTAATTCCAAAGTTTGGCATATTAAGCTAATATAACACTTTTTATTTCATTGAAAAGCCGTTAACAATTATATAACTTTCGATTCGTGTATTTTTTTGAGGATTTTTTCGAGTAAAAACTTAAAAAAAAGTTGCATAACGAGTTTTTACATAGAGTGGGGAAGTATTATAGTACGCACAGCCCTCCTAGTTTTATTATTAAGTGTCCGTAAAAGTCCCAGGATGTAGTACGATCGTTTTTAGACCTAAAAAAATTCATCTACTTTTTAATTTTTCAAAAGAAGTTTTACACAGATCTGAAAAAATATAGTTAAATTCTACGTAAATTTCCAAACAAAATTGTATGTAAGACATTTTGGATTTTTACTTCCTTTCTGAGTTAAGAAATCTGTTAACACTGAAAAAATTAATAAATTAATATCCATCATTTTGATGAATTTGTAGCTCAAAAAGGAAGCAAAAATCCTAAATATCTTATATACATTTTTTTTCTTGTAATTTGCCATAGAATTAAATTATATTTTTTCAGACCCGTGTAAGACTTTTTCTAAAAAATAAAAAACTGGATGAACTTTATTAGATCCAAAAACGATCGCTAATTATTTTGGGACACTTTGTACAATAAAAAGGTATTTCCATGAATTTTATGGTGAAGGTAGCTCGAACCGAATTTTCAATTTTCTAAATTTTAATTTTTCATTTGCACATATGTAAGTGAAAGCATATACGAGCTTTTAAAGTATGTTTATTGAAAAACTGAGAAAATTTTACAAAAAAACTATTCTGATGTTTATTGTGAAAAATGCTTTCCCGAGGAGGATATAATTATAAATTAATCAAAATCAGAAAAAAATGCAAAAAATGCTAAAACTGTCAATTGAAATATGGCACAATACAAAAACTTTAATTTCAAAAAAATCTGAAAAAAGTCATCAGCATTTGATACACAATACTATTTTTTTTAATCCTCGATTTGACAGAGAATCAGTCGTGCATGTGTAACATGTATATACTTATATAATAATTTTCTCAATTTCTACGGGGGTGCAAATTATGAAAAGTTTATTTTTGGAAGGTACAAATGAAAAGGAATCGAATGGTATGATTTATTTTTTATGAAAATACGTGTTATGTTCATGCTGGCATACGGATTTCCCAGCCCCTCGCTATTTTTTGTTTTTCTCAATTTCTACGGGGGTGCAAATTATGGAAAGTTTATTTTTAAAAGGTACAAATTAAAAGGAATCGATTGGTACGATTTTTTTTTAATAAAATTTTTTTCTACTATGGGTTTTCCGATATTTCGCCATTTTGGTGTTTTTCTCGTTTTTGCTAGGGGTGCAAATTACAAAAATGATATTTTTAGATAGTACAAATCAAGAGCAAACGATCGGTATAATCTTTTTCATAAAAATGAAATATTTTCGTGCCAGGGCATAGGTGGTTTAGAACTCCAATAAATTAACACTCATGCTCATCAGCTGCTTTTCCTGATAAGCAACATTAACCTTACTCCAATTTAATTTTGCTCTATCTAATAATTTTATTCGATTTTTATTTTGCTCTTATATTAACGATTGATCGTGGTTTATGTCATTACTACATTTACCAGATAAATAAAGCCAATAAATACGAAGAACCAAGGATCTGATAAGGAACGCACAGCATCGACAACAATTTTATTATGTATACTTTTCGGTGATCTGAATAACAATGTATGTAATGTAATTTTTCTGTATTTTTACATTTTTTTATCACTTTTGAACATTCTTTTTCTTTTATGAACAAATATTATTATTTTTCAGTTCTATTTCTCAAAGCGATGAAACTTTTTAGGTTATGTTTTTAATTTTTTCTGATTTGCTTATAGCATTTTAGTTTTGGAAAAAATATTGATTCTTAAATATTGTTAATTTTTGCTAGCGCGAATATAAATTAAAGCTAATATCTAGTAATTATTGGAATTGCTTTAATTTTAATTGATTTTGAATGGTTACTTCTAATTTATATTGTATTTTTAGATTTTTTTATTATTACGTCAAAGCCTGACAAAAATTTTACCCGATGGATACAACATGGCAATATAAATCTTACAATCTTCGTACCTATAATACTTCCTACCACGAAGAAGCTCAAAAGGAACCTGTAAATCATGTAGGAAGAAGAATACGTCCTGTTTGGCTGCATTTGATTACTATATTTTTTTCAAAGAAAATGTTTTTTTCCGCAGTAAAGATTGGTATTGCCGGAGGAATCATGTTCCAGTATCATGCACGTCTTGGTCTTTATTTGTTACTATTAGCAGCTTGTTTGGACTTTATGTGATTATGAAAAAAAGACATTTTTAAACCTTTGATTTAATATTTATTTTTTATTTTCTTTTTATTTAAGTAATGTTGAAGTCATATGTGAACGTGTTTTATAAGTATTATCTTACAAGATGTCTATTACAAGAATCACCCGTATTGCAAGTCGAATTGCTAGTATCAGATTCAAAATAACATCTTGTACCATTTCACATCATTCTTATTCAAAAACATGTGGATTTAACCAAGTGCAATCTAAGTCTCAAGTGAAAATCTTGCATTTTATCAATGGACAAAAAAATAGTTTTCATACTTCAGAAAGACATAATATTCCATATATTCTAACTATTATTATAAGACCATTGATAAGATTTGCAGCTTTACTTTTTGGAAGAAAATTTCGAAAATGGTATGCTAGTAGAACTCCTGATGAAAAAGAGAAATTTCTGAAGTGGCTTCAAGCAAGAAAAAATTTCTTCATTGGTAACTTGTTGAACAAAATGTTTAATATTACCTTGTACTTATATAATTTGTATTAAACCAAACAAATTTGTCTGTTGTTTCAGGTTGTCTTCTACTGTACTTTTTTTCAATATTTCTTTATTATGTTTCTCATCTGGAATATGATCCTTTAACAAAACGATCACAATTCATTATGTTGAACAAGGAGCAACAAGCAAAACTTGCAAAACTTACATTTGAAATGGTAGTTGCATTATGTAAATAATGTATAATATAAATTTATAAGAACTAATGTTATCAATAACAATATAATTCATTTTGTTTTTATATAGCATCTTCAACAATTTCAATCTATTTTGCTGCCAAAAACACATCCTACATATTCAAAGCTTTTGAGAGTCACTGCAAAATTAATTAATGCTAATAGAGATTTACCAAACTTCAAAGATAAAAAGTGGACTCTAACAGTTGTTGATTCGCAATTAAAAAATGCTTATGTCTTACCAGTATGTTATTCAGTATATTTGTATTGTAAACTCTTTTCAAGTAAAATTTACAATAAATATTAACAAATATTATTTCAGGGTGGAAATATTTTTGTATTTCTTGGCATGTTAAAAATGGTAGAAAATGATGATCAACTAGCAATTGTTTTAGCTCATGAAATGGCTCATGCCGTATTAAATCATTCAGTAAGGAATTTGTATTAATATTTTTTAATTTTTGTAATTTTTATAATATATGTTAAGTATCAGATTTTAATTATAATATTTAGTATGAGCAGGTGTCAAGAGGAATTATAAATGAGTTGATACTTGCAATACCAATAGCAATCACATGGGCCATGTTCCCAGACCTGCTGGCAGGCTTTTTATTAATAATAGGCCAATCTATTGTGGATGTCTTTCATACCTTACCTTACAGCAGAGCTCTGGAAACAGAAGCTGACACTTATGGTTTAATCATAGCTGCTAAAGTATATTAATTAAAACTTATATTTGAATGATTATCTAAAAATTCTTCTCTAACAAAACTATCATTTAATTTTTAGGCTTGTATAGATATTCGGGAAGCAGTAGTTCTTTGGGGCACAATGCGAATTTTAACAGATTTAACAAAAGAATCTAATCAAATTCCTTGGTTATCAACTCATCCAGATCATGGAGATCGAGAGAAAAGGATAAATGGATTATTAGCAGAAGGTTTTCGTTTTCGAAATCAAGCAGGAGTATGTAATACTAATTTTATGCAATTCAAGAATATTATTAGTTTCAGTTAATATTATTATTCCAATCTATCTATAAATTTAAACACTTATCTGAATGTTGTTAGTTTACAATTAACAGCAGAATTTGTGTTATAATACTAATTAACTAAAATTTAAATATTTAGATTTTATATCTATTTTTATCTTCTATAATCTATTGTATATCCTTTTAATTTTAATTTCTAATAATGAAAGTACTTTCTGAATGAATTGAATGTATACTTATACAGGGAAAAATTTGAACATGAAACTCATTAATTCTTTTATAAAATAAATAGTTTAATGAACCATTCAAAATGATGTATTGTATAAAATTACTCTGATAATTTTTTTCATTTTAACATTCCCCTTGATGTATGTTATATTGTATGTTACAGTGTCCTACATTAGCTACTACAGATCCTAGAACATTGTTTTACCAGTGTTCTCCTGAAGAACAATTTGCTCGTCTTAAACAACGAGGAGCTATTGAGTCATAAACAGTTAATAATGAAAGTATAGCGGGAAATTAAATTATGATAAATAAATTATACAATTTAAATAAGATTGACAAAATTTATAATAATTTTAAAAATATTAAAAATTGTAAATTAAAATAATCAATTATTTGGTGATCAAATATACTTTTATGAACTTATTGTAGAAAATTACTAATTTTTCTGTCTTAATTTATCACCAAAGTTGTTATAAAAATAAATAAATAAATTAAGTCATGAGTAATGCAATCTTTACTTCTAATATTGTCATGTAAACTGGAACATATTGCATTACTATCCTGTGATTGCATTATCACACATCGCATCCTGTTTCCCTCATCTCTATTATATTTTTCAGTTCTTGTTTAGAGCATTGTACATTTACTACAGTTATAATGATTCTATTTTATATTTTTACTACTCTTTTATCTTCTGTTACATTTGCATATAATTTAGATTTTAAAAATCCTTTAATTTACACAGATCCTGCAAAAGAAAAATTTGATAGTAGTGCAGAAAATAAAAATAATTATTTTGGTTTTAGTGTATTACTTGTTCCTGAACATGAAAACTTTCAATCACAGTAATTATTAACAAAATAATTTTTACAAAAATAACAAATACACAATAATAATAATTTTTATTTTGATACAGGATTATTGTTGGAGCACCGAGGGCAAATTTTTCAAATCTAAAAAAATTAGTAAAGGAACCGGGTATTGCCTATCAATGTTCTCTATTTGGAAAGTGTCTTCCTATTAGTCCTACCACAGATTCATCACCAGATATATCTGTGATGCAAATACCAGGAATGTATGCAAAGTTAATTCAAGATAATGGCTGGTTTGGAATGTCAATAGCCTCTATACATCCAAAATTATTAAAAGTATGTATTAGAAATAAATAAAAAACATTATTTATTATTACTTTTTCTTATGTACTTATGCAGTTATTTCTTCTTTTTAGATATGTGCCCCTCACACAAAGCTTCATTTATTTAGACCATTCACTGATCAATACTTTGAAACAATGCAAGGGATATGCTATTTTTATTCTAAATCTTCAGATAACTCTGTTTTACAACTGGAAATCAACAGTTTAACCACTTACAGTTGAGTAAGAAACATAAAACTTTACTATCTTTAATATATCATAAATTTCTGAATATATTAATGAAGATTTTAGCTCCACTCATTGGTATGATCCTCAACATGGATTTTCTCAAAATGTTGCAGTTGGAATTTCAGTAAATATATAATACATATATATTTTTTTCACTATTTAATAAAAAATATATTAATGAACATCAACTTTCAATAACTAAAAGTAATATTTAATTTAATTTACTTCAATGTTTAATAACAATATACTTTACAGCCTATGTTAAAACTCAATATACAAGAAAAGGGTGAATCTGTCATTAAATCGTTACTTAAAAATACATCTTTAATAATTGGTAATCCAACACATCAAGGTACAGGTTCGATTAACATCTTTCAAGCAAACAAATGTAAGACATTGGAAATGTCCAATGCTGGGTATGAGCAAGCAGAATTTGGTACAACTATTAAAATTTCTTTGCAACGAAAATTTTGATGCTGTGTTTTCTCTCAATATATTATTAATTTTAGGATTTTCTCTAACATCTGGATGCTATTTTAGAAAAAATGAAATACTTGTTGCAAGTGGAGCACCTGCATGGAAATTCACGGGAAAAGTATCTTCATAAATTTTAAATAATTATAGTTACATAATATATTATGTTTGTTACGTAACTTTAATTTTTTTTATTTTTATAAATTGAAGGTTGGAATAATTAACATTAGCACAGCTGATCCCATTATTATAACATTTCTTAATGGCCACGACTTAGGTGAATATTTTGGAGCCAGTTTGACAAGTGGTGATTTAAACAACGATGGTTTCGATGATCTCATTGTTGGTGCGCCACATTATGGTGATGACAAGGGCAAAGTTTATATTTATTTGGGCAGTGCAAATGTACTAATATTAATTTAAATAAATTAATTAATTTTAACTTTATTGAAACTTAAAACTTTTTTAAGGGATTTCTTGAAAATCACCTTGTATTAGAAGGTACCATCCCAGGAGCACAATTTGGCTACTCCCTTTCATCCGGTGACTTAGATCTTGATCGATTTTTTGGTAGCAAATTTAATTATTTTTGGTTCATTAATAGTAATTTATAAAATATTTCAATTTAAATTTCCTAAATAATAGATTTAATTATCGGGGCACCATGGGAAGAATTTGGAGCGATTTACATTTACAATGGATATTCTAATCTTTATGAAAGAAATACATTGGAAGTTTCACAGAAAATATTAGCTATTGAAATTTCTATAGAACTTAGAGGATTTGGCTTTTCTATTTCAAATCCAGCTGATATAGATAACAATGGGTTTCATAATAATTTTATTATAAAAATAATTTTTCACATATTTCATTAAGTTTTAATTTTATTTCATTTTATTAGATTTTTAGATATTGCTGTGGGTGCATATAAATCAGGCCATGTTGTAATACTCAGAGCAAAACCAGTTGAGAAAATTCAGCTTGATTTTAGAATACAACCAACAATATTAAAAAGAAATACACAAAGAATTTCACCTGAGTTCTGTTTGAAAAGTTATAAAACTGTAAATTCTCAAATAATTAAAAGTGATTACATATTTTAAGTTTAAAAATTATTTTAAAAATTATTATATGTATAATTTGCAATTTTTTTACAGATTATACTTTTACGATAGTTATAGATTCAAAGTGTAAACGATTTACATATGACTATATTGTTTGGAACATTCCTATTACAGAAAAAACATATCAAGTATTTCAATATCATTATTCATCTCAGAAAAAATCATCTCGTCTTACAAATCCTCATTGGAATGGATGTACCACTTCACATTTTAATTTAAAAGTAAATAAAATTTTAATGTACAAATTATTAAATTTGAGATTAGTATTCAAAAAAATATATTTTTAGACAGATATACAGAATTTTTATGATCCAGTTGATGTTACTCTTACATATGAGTTAAATAGTTATCAAACAAAGCAATTGAGTAATATGATACATATTGTATATAGATGGATTGTTATTCAGTTAATTATTAATTAAATCATTATTTTAATCTTTTTACAGCAAATAATTTTTGTAAATTTTGTCCTATCAAATATGTAGGTCAAGAATTAAAAACTTTGAGTTTATCTGTTCCCTATGAAACTTCTTGTGGAGAAAATGAAATATGTGATTCAGATATATCGGTAACAACATCAATGTTTGGTGTAGGGTAAACAGAGTTTTACTTAACTAAATTGTATTGATGTATAGTTAAATCTTATATATCAGCTGATGTTATTTCCAGAAAAAATTATACATGGGAAATTGGTTCTGGTGACATAAATGTAGAACTTAAGCTTCAGAATCATGGTGAATCAGCTTACTCTGTTTATGCAGTATTTTTTATTCCAGTAGGTATTCATTTACGAAGTATTTTATCTTTTTGTGAAGAAGAAGTTTCTCAAAGTCTTATAGTCACTTGTCAAGTAGGAAATCCATTCAACAAAGGGGAACAAGTAAGTAGTAAGTAAATACTACTTTTCCTATAGAATTTTATCTAATATTGATTTATTATTAATTGTGTTTAGAAAATGATAAAATTAGATCTGGATATGAAATATTATGAATCCAATTTTTTTGTTAGTTCCGATAAATATAAACTCAATATTAATGTAACAATTAAAAGCCAAACTAGAAATCAAGGTACTAAACAAATCTCTATTCCTATATTTTTGCAAAGTAATGCCACATCTTCACTTACAGTGTAAGTATTTAAAATTAAAATAATTGCTATAAATCTTTATTGTTACATTATTTTGTTTTAGTAAAAGTATCGAAAACAATTACTACTTAGTAAGTAATAAACAGAAAAATACAAATATTACATTTCAACATGTTTATAACATAATTAAGCATGGCGCTACTTTAATCACTAAAGGCCTCCTTAAAATAGAAGTCCCGACAAGAATAAATGATAACGAACCTTTTCTTTCTATCCAAAAACCACAAGTAATCTTTAAAATTAATATTACCTATATTTCATTATGCTGTATACAAAAATGCATCATATATAAAATAAATCTATAGTTTCAGCATTTTGATTCACTATATGACTGTATTTTTACTGATGTTTTACCACAAGGTATTTTTTTGAAAAAAAATTATCAAAACACAAGTGACATAAATCTATTAAAATCCACAAATTACACTCAAAATATTCAAAATAATACTGTAGTTTTTGATTGCTCAAATAATATAATACATTGTGAAACTATTATATGTAACTTAACTTCTTTGAAATCATCTGAAGATATTGGAACTATAGTATTGAATATGACAATAAAATTAGGCTTACTTAAAGAAATGTTCAATACTGGAACAATTATTCAATTTCATACAAAAGGACAAGTAACTATTTTAAATCGTTTAAAAAATGTAGCAGCTATTGAAGGTTTAACAATATTTTATAATTTGCAAAATATCATTGAAAGGAAACACAATATATGGATAATTTTAATATCTATGATTATTGGTTTAATCATATTATCAATTATATCATCAGTATTATATTATGTAAGTATGTATTTATAAGTATAAAACTTAATTGTTCTATCAAGTAAAAATAACAATCATCATGTTTAGATTGGCTTTTTTGAAAAAAAACAAACATTAAAAATTAACTATTCAAATGTGAGTAAAAATCAGGATACTGATGGTCACGATATAATAGGAGAACTAAACAATGAAGAAATATCAAATAGCATTGAAACATTTAATGAATTATTCCAATGTAATAACGATTAAAAAAGTACAAAGGTATGTATATAGGAAGTGGCGCTGCTCCTCCGGCGTACGTGTCACATCCGTTACTTATACTTGTCTTCAGGGCGCTACCGCGCCCTTTGATAAAACAAGAAATTAAAAAGAATTTAAATTTATACAAAATTTTTTTTATTTCATCCATTATTTACACTTACTTAACAAAACTGTCTCATAATAGACAATAGGTTGATTAACGTCTCAGTCGTTGTTACAGGAATTGAAGTATTTACATGATTGGCAATCACAGAAACAGAATGTAATACGTGATTTGAATAATAATAATTTGATAATTAAATGAAGTATAAAGAAATGTAGAACTAATAAATATTCATGTATGAAAATAGTCTATTTTTATGCATATTTTCATCCATGACTTAACAATACAAACTTATTTCATAAAAGCAGTAGGTGGTATTTTGCCTAAACTGTAGGCTTCTTGAAATGCTGCTCGAGCATTTTCAAAATTCCACTGTACTTCTTCCAAACACTTTAAACTCCACTCAATGTTCATATTTGTTTGTTGACTTAAAGTCATAGTCATTTGTTGTTTTACTTCTTCTGTTAATGGTACTGAACTAACAACTGCCGCAGGTGCTGTAGAAGGTCCTGGGGTCGGTTGGACAACTGGAGCAGCAGAATCAAACTGTTTTTCTTGATTTACAGTTGGATTGTTAATATGCAATTGTTCATTGCTTATACAGAATCCAGCTCCTTGTGGAACAATTATAAAAGTTCGATTGAAATATCGTAACTGTTCCTTGTTTTCTTTACTGTGCAATTCTTTGAATAAACCTGTTACTGTAATTAACATCATTCCTTCCTGTAACATAATTAAAGTGTAAATTTAAACTATATTGCGAAAAATTTTATAAAAAATGATCAAAAAAGTAAACCAAGAATACTTGCAGTGACTAGACTGAGATCCATTGTAAAACTTGACAAATCATGTTTAGTACGTGGCATTCCAGATATAAAAGTAACTACTGGTAATCTTCCTTGTTTCAATAACTTTCGTCTTCGATTTGTATCTGTAACTCTGCATAAATTACGGTTTTCTGTCATGTACTGACTAAATCTGCAAGTAAAATTTTTTTTTTTAAATTATCATTCTTCAATAAAATTAGTAATATGGAATTATTTTTAATTGATTATACTTACTTATTAGAACTTTGGGCAATGTTTACTGTCATACTAAAACAAGCATGCTCATGATAAGCATCAAGTAGTGGTTGACGATTTTCACTGTCAAAAACCATAAAATATTGCTGAAGAAATTGAGTAGCAACCTCTTGAGCTTTTGCGTTAGATTGGACAATGAACATCCTTTGAGTAGATGGAAGTTTAAGTTTTTCATCTTCCACATCAAATAGAATAGGAGGAGGCAATTCTACTCCATCCAGTTTTAAAAGTTTAGGAAAAGTTTTACGTATGTCACTGAAAGGTAAAAATTAGTATGTAAATAAGAAATATTCTAGATAAATATTAATAAAGTTTTAAAAAAAAAATATATATATATATATAATATTACACACACCTGACATAATCTTCCTGTCTATTTTTGTATTTATTACAAACAGGGTTCCCTTCTAGTCGAAGTTCTTCCAATGGTAGATTTTTTAATATATTTAAATAACTTATATCTTTTATCTAAAAAATGAAGGAAATATATAAATATATTTTAGAAAACAAGATAAATCAGCAAGAAATTATAATAATGTTGTTACATACCTTATTATCACCAATGTGAAGAATTTTTAGGTTCTGGAATTTTCTAGCGAGTAAACCAAGTTTTTCAATATTATACATTTTATTTGAATCTAAATTTAATGCTTCTAAGTTAGGTATATGTTCTTGGACAATGTCTAATACAGCTCCTAACATACTTGGTCTAGCAAGAGGACACCAATAATCTGTAGCTAATTCTGAAAAATATAAAACAATATTTGTAACATTTAGTATATACTCATTGTGCAGCTTATTATAGATTTAAGTGTGAAACATTTTTCTTACCTGGATCATGATAAAATTTAGATAAATTTAAAGCATTTGTCTCTTGAACATATCTTTTTCCCATAGCTTGCTTTAACCTCTCCTTAAGCGATTCACTAATATCTACAGGAGGAGCACCTGGTCTAACTCTCACTTGCATCTTGAAACCATCACTTGTAGTGATTCTTTTATCACAATCTGCCAACTTACTCGCAACTCTGTAATCCTCAACATAGAAAATAGCGTCGCTTCCAACAATTTTATACTAAATGAGATAAAAAATAAATGTTAATATCATGAAAAATATATTTTTTAATTATCTATAAACACTGCATCATTTTTACTTACCATAATAGGAGTAAAAGAAATAGGAGCTATACAACTAAGTAAATTACCAAGTACAAACTCTTTTGTGTACTTTTGTCCACGAGGAATCTGAAAAAATACAAACATATTAAAGATATCAATTTAGTGGAAAATTGAATAAGACAATTAAAACTTATGTATTAATTGATATCTTTGTACAAATTTTTTTCTACACTCTTTTGTAATTCATAAATTAAAGCAGAACAATTGAAAAAATTAAAATAATTAATCACTTATCATATTTTAACAAATTTTGAGAGTATTTTGTTTAGATTTAAAACTCAAGCAGTCAAACTTGTCAGTTTTCTGTATTTGATATTATTCTACAGTTTTTATAAAATCTGAGTTGCTAAAATTGTAAATATTTGTAATTTACTTTTTATACTACAAAACCATAACTATCTATTTTCTATGTTATTTTCATATACTTTCTCTCATGAGGTAAGTACTGAAAAGTTTCTTTGTAAAATATCTTCATAGATCTATTAAATTTGTTTATTTTCAAATGTATAAATATAACTAAAGTTTGTTTTTATTTTTACTGAGTTTAAAAAAAATATTATTGTGTTATAGACACTAGTTATAATACAAATATAATAATAAAAAATAATGTATTTAAAGATGGATACTTACAAAAATTTTATACCAATTTGAGTCACTAGTTTGAATTTGTCTTGCACGTCCATCCCTGGAGTCACTATGTGGCAATGGACTATTCCTTCCTTTCATGTACCCTCTGCCTCTGCCTCTATTGACAACTTGTCGACTGTTGTTATTCGAACTGGCTGACATTAACACATCATCATCTAACTGACGTTTTATAAGGGCAGTTTTTCGCATAAGATGATCATCGCGTCTTGGTTTGCACGTTTGTGTCTTAATCAAGACCCGAGGCCTATTATTTTTGAACTTTGGAACATCACTTGGACGGCTTGCTCTATCATCATGACCTGAGGAAAATGTTCAATTTTCTTAATTCACATGGATAAAATTGCAGGTATTATTAATGATCCAATGTAAACTCTTTTCTACAAAATAAAATTACACATTAAAAAACATGTGTAAAATAATGATGTAGTGTTGAAATTGAATAAAGGTTATGATGACTCAATAACCAAATTTTGCTTGCCAAATTATATAATATTAATTGATTCTCACCGTAAAAATGTTTTTCCTCGGAATTACTACCTCGTCCTCGTCCTCCCCAGAAGGGCTTGTTTGATTTCTTAGGCATTGTAAGCTGTGGTCCACCACCGTGTAATCACTGATATACGTGCACTTCCACTTCGCTAACGATATGCACCAGGAGTTGCAAATGGCAGCACTGACACTAACACGATCACGAGTGACCTCTATATCTTACGTTTAATATTTGGCGGTAAACTTAAAAATGAAGAATTTCTAAGATAATTCCAAATCTTTCACCGCAATTATTTATATTTGATAAAAAGTGGTGGACTGCCAAAGACAGTCATAACGTTGTTTAATGCAGCGATGAGATGAATATCAATAGCAACTCGACCGACAGACTAAAAGTACTACTGTATTGGTATTATGCGTTACGATATGAGCAATGCTGGCATGCTGCTCTTGTATACAAGTGCAGTGCGTCAAATAATAACATGACAGCATAGAGCGATTCGACAGACACTGTCGGCTGTCACACAGCACACTGATGTAAAGAGCGTATTAGGGCTTAGGGCTCGCCCTTATACACACAGCTAGAGGGCGAAGCGGTCAGTTCCTTCTCTAAGTAAGACCAAAGAATATAGGCGCATATAGAACACTTCTTATGAGTGCTCTCTACCCCGTTCGCAGCGCTGTCCTGAACTACCAGACCGGATGTAATTTTTCTCTACAAAACACAACGT
>JAYJLV010000009.1:117924-137866 GCA_036873485.1 Torymus texanus | reverse complement strand
ACGTGATCTTGAGTCAATGAGAAGTCACAAATAAAAGATTTAATATCTGTCAAAAAGCCCGGATCTTCATTCACAATCTGTGTACACGTTTTTAAATTAAATACTAATATTACTAACAATAAATTAGCAAAAATATAGGAGCGATTTTACACAAGTCACTACTCAGTGCGCCACCTGTAATATGTGTAATATTTATTGTATTTTGATTTATAATGTGTAATGATTTATACAGGTGCCAGTAAGCCCAGACACGTCGAGTCATGACACATTTAACGCCATGACAGATGAGCCAAAGAAGACGAGTAAGATGGAAATAACTCTAAAAAGTGCCACCCTCCCTCGACCACGTAAAACGAGTAAAGCTGAAATTACCTTATCGGGCGTGAGGCCAATAGACACAGCGTTTCGTTCAGAAGTTGAAGCAAAGATCGATGCCTTCCATCCCCAGAAACTGCGTACTCAGCGCTCGGAAATTGCGTTCCCTGTTGGAACTGCGATACCTCAAACACATCGCAGTTCGAGCCTAGAACCTGAAGGTCAAGCGAGCAACAATCGTAACTCCGTCAAGGAACGTATCATACCGATACAGGTGGAACCGATACCTCAACAAGCTACGGTGCACTCGACAACGCCACCGCCTAAACCACCCGTGGCTCAACGCTCGATGTCGCAACGCTCGGGTTCGCTGTCGCGGCAGTCCACCGCTGATTCCGATACGGACAGTGCGCTAGGTTCGACGATGGGACCCGAACCTATTAGGAAAAGCCCCAGGGAATATATAATCCCAATTGCCGTGGAAGGTGGTGGTTACGTAACTCCAAGGTCAGGTAGCGTTGAACCTGAAAGCAAGAATAGCACACCGACCAGTACAAATCCACCAAGATCGAGATTCGGCAGACCTAGGAGGATGGGATCACTTTTGTCAGACGCCAGCGAGGATGAATCACCGTTCTCTTCGCTACACAGGTATGTATTAAAGAAAAAGATAAAACATTGAAATAAACTTTCTAACTTTTTTTCAAATTAAATATTTATATTTACGCAGAGATAACGATGACCTGCTGCAAAGGCATATGCATCGGCTGAGGAGCTCGCGACCGTCGCGACAGGCACCTGAACATGCAGACAGTCTGTCGTCTGGCGAGGATGACGACGACGACGGCTTTGAACTGCTTACAGCTGAAAACTTATTCTCCACCTTATTATCGCGAGTAAGAAGTCTGACACAGAGGCTCAATGTCGATGACAACCGAAGTAGCGGTTTTCCAAGTACTCGACTTCTTGGCAGACTCGGTTCGAATTCGCCTCAAGGATTCTGGGGAATACACGAGCCGTTGTCTAGGTGTGTAAAAAGGAAATGATGTTTTTATTTAGAATCAAACGAAATAGTACTGTTGAAGAAAAGAATATCATTCGTATTTGGAACTTGAAGAATTTTAAATAACTCAACATATGAATCGAGTACTTAACACGTTTATTTATACTTGAAATTATGTTAGCAAAGTTACGAATGATAATTTACTTGAATTCATACATCATTCATCAACGGCTTAAAACATTTATCGTTTACGTAATTTATTTAAATATTTATTTTAAAATGAAAGTTCTTAAAAGGAATTTGTATCTAACAAACTAACATTTGCGCTTATTTATCTGCAAGCTACGAGAGCTACTTTGAAAGTCAAACAGTGACAACGTGAGTGTTCTAACAAAAATTTTGTACTTAAGTAAAAAGCCTGTTACTTGTTCAATGTTAATTTTACCATGATTAAATTAGTTTTCCTTTCTCCTATTTTCAATTACAACTATCTTTCTCCATAAACGTAGTATGTACGCCGTTCTAAATCTCGCTAATTGCTAATTTAAAAAAAGCACACTCCCAGTTGTTGTAAAAATAAATGAACCCAAAATACCTGGCTCCACCCAGCGATGTTTCTTACATTCTAAATTAATTCGCACGCCTTTGCTTGATCGCGCTTTGTCCACACGTCAACCCTTTTTCTTCCACAGCACAATCCAAATGGCAAGATCAATTAACGACTTTACTCAAGAAAGTTATTTTATTTTGATTCACGTGCACTTAAATTATTTCAGTAGTTTGAATTATTCACTTGTATCTGGAATACAAAAACATACATATATTTTAACCAGTAAACATCTTTTTTCACTTTGAAACATTTAAAAACACATTATTGCAGTATCTAAACTTTAAGTAATTCGAACCCTATAATACTTTGAATAAGTTTTGTATGAATATAAGAATTAAAACTAGTATAAAACTATTGTTAAACAAAAACGTCACGCTTCTTGTTATCATCAATCAGGCGAATCCCCGACTCACAGTTCAGGCGCTCAATGAGCCGTGAAAATAACGATCGCTTCAGCCGCAAGGAGTCAAGCGTACCCAACAGTCCCGGCTCTCAGCAAAATAGTCCTGGAACACGCACACCTTCTCGTGATAGCCTTTTTGATATGGGAAACAATACGTTGCCGAGAGGTGAGTGCCATCTCAATAATATTTTTACGAAGCGCAACAGATTGCTTTGAACGCTCTACTCAATGTACTAAACAGATTAACAAGCATTAAACAGATTTGGACTAGAGTTCGTTTTACTTTTTCAATAAATAACTTCAATTAAATTAATTGATTTAATCAAATTCTACTTTTCTCCAAATATACTTTTTATAAAAATTCTTTTCATAAAATGAGTTTGATACTTTCAAGCAATCTGTACCAATTTATATTTATATAAAATCATAAAAGTAATGACACGCCTCTTTGTAGCAGTCTATAGTTAATCAAGAATAATTTATTTTTTAGTTTTATAATACAAATAGAATATTTTTAATTGAATTTTATAATAATTGTAAGAGATAATAACATAGACTTCTACTAAGTGATAGTGTACGTGATGGTTAAAAGCCAATTAAAAAAAAGATATACCATATATAACAGAATATGAAGTTCTGTCTGCATCTTCTAGAACTAGCTGTTGTCGAGTCGTTGATAGACAGAGCACATATGTTTATAATTTTTGTTGAATTTATTTTTAATGAGTTACCTGTCATATTTTTTTCTCTCCAACAAAATAATTTCCTTTCTTTGACTTGATGGTTGCCTGATGATGTTTTTGCCATTATTTTTTTTGGTACTAACACACGTAAATTTAGATAGTACGGTTCATGTTCGGCGCAGGTGGGTAGAGGAATAATTTTTGTTCATATATTAGCCACAGATTAAGTACTTTTTTACATATCAAGTTTGGCAATTTTAGTGCTAGCGCTAGCTAATTTATACTTAGCTTAAATAATAATTTTTATCTCAGTGTTTTTAATAAACTTACATTGTTTTTATATTAGTTTTCAATGATCAAATTCGACGCAGAGCTATTAATCTGTTGCTTAATAAACAAATAAATAGTTTAAAAAAATATAATTATGTCTATAACTTGAAAAATGTCATTTTAATTGTTTACTAGTCGGTGTTTAAATATAATATAATAGGTAGTTAGATAAGCATGAATGCACGTTGATTTTATGTGTCATTCTTGATTAGAAAATAAACAGGAATATGACAGTTTTTCTGATATTGCGCTACATTTAAATTCACATTATCTTCTTATATATCACTCTTTTATTTAATAATTTTGGCCAGTATCTCTCAATATGGCAAATTTTTTTAACTTATATTTTTAAATTGAAAAGTTATTATAGAAGAACGAAAATTGGTCACTGCCTACTTTAAAAGCGCAATTTTTAATAATTCATATTTTGACTGAAATTTGTTCTAATCAGAGAATTTTTAGCTATGATATTATTCTTTAGGACTTTGTAATTTACTGTAGATAGAATTTTGGAAAGCAAACAACTGTATGTTTCATTTCTTTTTTATATTTAAATTTGCGGCTAGTCTAGCAGATTTGACAACATTCTTTTTTTAAACCAGAGAAAACAATACTAGCTTACCTTTGCCCGACATAGAACCTTTGATAATATGCAGTAGATTTACAAGTGTTGTTGCTGAATTTCGTTTCTCTTTTACCATTGTCGACTTTTCCTTTAACATTATCATATTATCAGTTTCACGTGGTACCTTTTTCTCACGTCTTATTGTAACGAGTGTTAAAAAATGTAGAGCATGGATATACATACATACTGAAATTAAGTACAAAAGATATATACAATTACACTTGCAAAACACAAAAACTATAAGACTTCACTTAGGAATGTGCAAAAATATCAATTTTCAAATGGTTAACGCATATTTTTTAGTTAAACCAGTTTAACATTCTAATTAATGCATCAAAATATCTTTACTATTGAAATGGTTACACTCTGTCTTTCATATTTGTCAAACAGTTTAAAAAAATAATAATGTCATCATGGCATTCAAAATGAATAAATATATACGTGCAAATCTTAAAGATATTAGTGAACGTTATTTTTAAAAGCATTTTCGAAATGAAAAATAATCTTTTGAAAGTTGAATTGAGCATATTTTCAAACATAGTTTTTCCATCATACAAGAGACATGTAACAGATATACTTTTTAAAATCATTCCAAGTCTATCGTCGACTCTTCAATCAGTAATTAAAGGATTAACAGCATTTGCTGTTATCAATTAACTGATTTTTTAGACTATATACTCTTGCTATGAAAAATCTGTTGGGTATTGTTGGGATACTGTTTTTTCTTACTTAACCCATATGCATGTTAAATTTAATATCCATACTTCTACAAATAATATCTGTGTCAAAGTTTATTTACAATAAATAAAAATTTTTTTCTACGAAAGGTCAAAAATATTTTATAAGAATGCAATGCAATGGGAAAATTTCGATTTAGTAAATGTGAAAACAAGCAAGAGTATTATCTAAAAAATGTCAGTTGCAATGCTCTCTGTGGTATACGTTTTTTTATTGACGGCCTTTTCTGACGGTTGTTGCAGCGACCGTGCGAGTGACTCTACGTAGGCGGGCTGACGGTAATCCCCAATAGAGAAATCAAGTTAGGTACTACTTACTCTGCCTAATCTCTAATCGAGATCGAACTCATCAACACGATACAGTGGTCGCGTTTCTTCTACTTCTTCTTCTTCAAAAGTATCAAAGAAAAAAATTACAAAATGCAGCTAAAAAATATGTAATTTTAAAAGTGGAACGAATTCTCATCATATATTACAAATACACGCTATTTTCGGGTTACACCTCTAATTAAACTGAACTTTTAATAACTCTACAACTTATTCACTCGGAAGCTAATGCTGCAAGAAGTTATACGACTTAAAACGATATTAGGAAAACAAAAAAATTATCATTTTAATGAACTTGTAACAACAGCGGGTATTCGAGGAAATATTAAAATATAAAAATAAAACTGAACAAATATAGAATATATGTATAGAGATGAGAAGAACTCTAAGTTTACACATTTTCTAATTATTGTAAAATCTAAGTTAGCGGCTCATTTTGTTCGCGCATTATTTTTACATAAAAACGAAATACGTTGGCTCTCTTCAAGTATGATGTATTCTAGCTTTTAGGCTTTGTGTATACTGAAAAAGCGAAAAATTCTTACCGGAATCAAATGGTAAAACTATTTGAATAGAACTAAAATTCATGTTATTTTTGGAATAAATCATACTTAGCCTGTTGAGTGAACGAAAAAGATAAATAAAAGTAAACATATACAAGCCAATTACATTTAAGCTGATTGTTGCGTTACCACAGAAGCAATTTTATATATAACACGATGAATTTTTGTATATGACAATGTTGAGAGGAGAATGAAGAAGTGTTTGATAATCTTATAACGCCAGCAAGAACTAACCCTTGTATGATGATGGCTGCGATTTGTTGTGTTTTTAAGAGTTTATAAATAACAGCGTTTTATTATTTCATACTGTCTTGGCATGTTGCGATTTATACAATTGCTACTGCATACTGTATTCTAATATACATTGTGTAAAATGCAAAAAACATAGGAGCAAGACTTACTCATTTTAAATACTTAATGTAAATATAAGTAAATGCCAATTGCATGATTAATGTTTTTCCGTTTCTTTACTAAATTTATTTTCAATGGATTTTACTAAATGCATTTCATTCTAACGCATTAAAATCGTGTTCTTTAATTATATGCGTATTTTGCCCTCAATGAGTATTTCTTTCTCCTAAAAATATTCGTTTTTTTTTCATGTATTTATAAATTGCCTCTTCATAACAATGTGACAAATTGCAAGTAATAAAATATTGATTAAAACAATAAAATATTTTCAAAAACTCACTTTATTTTATAGTTGCAAAAAAAATAAATTTTAATTAATTAATTTTATTAAATATTACAATTTATTAAGATGTTAAAAATGTGTTATAAATTAATATGCTTTAATTGAATGTTTCTATTTGTATAAGAATGTGTCATAACACTTCGCTATCTAAATAAATAATTAAATATGAACAAAAATTTGTCATTTACATTTGTTAGAATATATATAAGATTAAGAAATTAATGATGGCAATTAGATAGAAAATTAATCATAAGGAACCTTTCAGATACAAAAAAAAATGAGTTTCATTACAAGATTTCTTTTTGTTTAAAAATAATAATTGTATTCACTTTACTTGGTTTGCATAATCTTCTTAAAAAATCTAAATCCTTTTTATTTTTTTGTGTTAACCAAAATTTCAATGTGTCTTATCCTCCTTATTTTTGGGCATTAACTCTTTTTAACCCTAACCGGCAAACACACAAGTGCATTTGACTTGGATAACGTATTGCAGTTGCCACGTTGTTCTGAAGAGGCGCATATTTCGTAATATCGAACGTCGGTTGATTAATTTTTACGTCAAATGCAATATACATATATGCAAAATGAAAAGTAGCTTTTTGTTATATCTGTTTTCCTCCGCAAGACCTTTTATTTTTTGTCATGGTAGACAGTGATCTTCCATATAATTCTAAGTCATAAGTAGTAGACAAAAGAAAGTACAGCTTACGATACATTATTTTGTACGTCGCGATATCAGCAGTAAGTCCATAATTTATAAGGAAAGTATAAAATACAGAGAGAAAGATTAGTTGTCGTGTAATTTCCAAATAACAGTCTTTATTTATTATTACTTTTCGACGAATTTTATAAAAACATTTTCTGTATGTAGAAATAAAGGATTGTATATATTGAAAAATATTGATTTTTTACTTTTATAAACCATTCTGAAATATTTTAATAATTAAAAATAGTTAGTGCATAAATAAAGCCTTAGACTATTTTAGTATACATATTTCAAATAACATATTGTAATGCTTTTGAAAGTTATAATGGTAATGTTGAGCGGCAATTTTCTCACTTTATAATTTTACTTATACACGTTCAATTTGAAGAATATCCTACGATATTACTTTTTCAATGTGGATGTATGACAATAAATTTCAAAACTTCACGAATCGCAATATTAAATTTGACATGTAATGTAATATTAAACTCTTTTTTGTGAAAATCGCGTATTATTATTTACGTATGTATTTATTGAAAAATATCCTCGTCTACATTGCAAATTGAGAAATTGGTCGTGATTTGTTAAGAGGGCAAACATTAATAATTCGTATAATTAATTTATATATAAAATAGAAGCAAAGTCTGTATGTTGATAAAATTTAATAACAATCGTGTATGTAAAATAATAAAATATAAATGAATGCTCAAAATATTTTTTCCTTGACTAATGACCTTTTAATAAATCACGACGTAAGTACTGGTATGTTAAAAATAATCCGAGTAAAAATAAAAAAAAAATTAAGACCCAGTCGAAGATGAAAATACGTTGACAGAGTATCGAATGAGGTATGTATAAAAAGTAACAAGTATATTGTATTATTAAAAATCCTAGAGGAGCATTGTGGAATATATTCAAATTGATTGATGTAACGTAGACTTTATTCGTTTAAAGAAAGCATTGCAATACGTACGTTATTAATGAAAAAAGCAAGAATTGTCAAAATATGAAATCCAAGGACAGAAAAGAAGGGAGTAAGCAGGCCGTCTGCAGAAACACGTTCTTTACACTGTTTTCAGCCAAGAGCCACCAGCGCAGCAGCTCGGAGCAGCAGTCGCGAGCGTCGCCGGGCGCGGGCGCGTCGGCCTCACCCTCGAGGAGCGCGCTGAGCGAGGCCGAGTTGCGAAAGGAAGCGCAAGAAGCCCTGGAGCAGAAGCTGACGCCGTGCCTCGCGCGTCGCCTCAGCCGGCAGTTCATCGAGAAGACGCGGCAGTCGCTGCCGCGCTCGCCCTCGCTGCCCCGCGAGCGCGGCTACCGCGGCTCGCCCACCCGGGACACGCTCTCCTCCTCGTCCCTCGACATTCCCGAGCGGCCGGCCGCCGGCCTCGAACGCTTCCGCAGCCGCTCGCACGACCGCGCCTGCTGTGCCGGCGGCATGCGCAGGGCTAACAGCCTGCTCGAGCCCGCGCTCTCCGGGCGCGACCGGCGCTCGCCGCGGCGCAGCATCAGCCTCTTCGACGACGAGGACAGATACCTGCCGCCGCTCCCCCGGCAGCCGATCGTCGCCGGCCTCGGCCGGAAGTACCGGGACTCGGGCAAGCTCAGCACGACGGCCATCGCCGTCGACAAGATCGAGGAGCAGCCGGAGGAGCAGCAGCCCGCGGCCGGCCAGCCGTTCAGGGTCTGGCCCGATGACATGGACAGCAGCAGCGTCACCGAGAACACCTCGCTCTCGGAGTGCCCGTCCCTCTCCGCCTCGAACTGCCTCGAGACGACCTCCAGCAGGTCCGCCATCTCGGGCGAGACCTCGCCCACCGAGTCCACTTCCAACATCCTCGACTACAGCTCCCCCTACAAGACCGCCGGCAGCTCCCTCTCGACTAAGGACCTGCAGAACCGCCTGCTCGCGGCGGAGAACCTCATCAAGGAGTCCCAGATGAAGAACCTCGGACTCTCCAAGTACAACCCGAACCTCTGCTCGAACTACCAGGACTTGGACAAGTGCGACAAGGAGTCTCTGGGGGCGATCGCGGAGACGGCTAGCGCGGCCATCGCCAAGAGGCGCAGCTGCATCCCCAGTCTGAGGCTGCGGTCCGGCTCGCTGACCAGGGACAGCTCGCTCAGCAGGGAGCGCAAGCCGTTCATGGGCTCGGAGGACGCGATAAGCATGCACGCGCTCACCCCGGAGCGCTCCTTTATGAGCAGGTTCTTCAGGAGCAGCAGCAACAGGGATGTCGAGGCGAAGGACAGGTCGGAGGGCCAGCAGAATCCGAAGCAGCGCAGGATCTCGCGCTTCCTGAGGCCGGACTTCTTCGACACGCCGCGCGAGGAGAGCCAGTACGTGAAGGAGAAAGAGGCCCAGAAGGCCGCGGAGAACGAGCGGCGCAAGTCACGCTTCATGAAGAGGAAGAGCGAGAGCAAAAGCCAGCTGGCCAAGGCAGCGGACAAGCCGGACGAGGAGAAGCTGGATAAGGAGCTGAAGAACGAAGTGAACTCGTTGACGAAGGGAAGGTCTGAAACGCCGAGTAGAGAGCAGCCGCACGCGGAGGAGGAGTCCAAGAGCCTCAGTGAGAAGCCGAGCATCAAGAACAGCTTCTTGCAGAGCCTGGAGAGGAAGTTGGAAAAGTTCCGCTCGGGCGATGATAGCAGCTCCAAATCAAGCAGCAGGCCGCCGGTTCTCGACGGCAACAGAATGCAATCCGGAGTTGAGAAACAGATGTCGCCAGTGGAGAGTCCGGCCCCAGCAAAGCCGGCGGAGCAGACGCGGACGGTCAAGCGAGCCATCAGCGCTGAAGATCTGTCGGCGGTCAGTAACGACGCCTGCGTGCCGACTCCGCCCAAGAGCAAGGTGAACTCTGTACTGGGATTGTTCAAAAACTCTGACTCCAAGTCCGAGCAAAACGCCACGACGCGCGTTCCGGGACAGACCATCTTGAGCAGACTCAGGAAGAACACCTACAAAGGATCCAGGTCGGACGGCGTTCTCTCGCCGGACCCATCCACCAGTAAAATCCCGACCAAACTCTCCAAAGCCGACGTCAAGTCGAGCAAGAAACTCGTCGAAGGCAAAAAATCTCCCGAGAAAACTACGTTGGGCTTCAAGAGATCTCCATCGAAGGATAAGGAGAAGGAGCCGACTCCGCCGAAGAGAATTAGTCCCGAATCGAAGAAGCCAACTATGGAAAGACTTTCCAAGCCATTCAAGAAGAGCCCGGAGAAGCTGATCAAGGCAAAGCCAGAAAAGACCGACAAGTCCGTGGAACTGAAGAATGACAGCTCTGACAGCAAACTCTGCGACAAGAAGAAGTCTCCGGAGAAAACCTTTTTGAAAAAGAATCCCTCGCCCGAAAAGACTTTCCTAAAGGCGAAATCGCCCGAGAAGATTGTAGACAACAAACAAATAGAGGACATGAACGGAGACAACGACGAAAAGAGTGGAGCAAAAATCAAGAAGAAGATGGCATCTTCGACGACCTCGTCGGAAACGGCGAGTGTCAAATCTGACAAGACTGAAAATGTTAAGAAAGTGAAGAAAGTCACCAAAACTAAGGGACCTGTCGACAAGGAAAAGGATAAGGATAAGGAAGGAGGTGAAACGACCAAGAAGAAAAAAATCGTCAGAGTAGTGAAGAAGGTTGTCAAAAAATCGCCAGACAGTGCCGAAGGTAAACCTGATGACAAAGAGAAACCAGCCAAAACACTGATAAAGAAAATAGTTGTTTCGAAGAAAGAAAAGAGTCCAGAATCGACTACTGCTACCGTTATTGTTCAGAGAAAGAGTCTGGAAAATCATACCCTTGTGCTGAATGATCAGATATCCGAACCAACGGAAAAATTAGATATTCAAGAAACCGATCTTAAAAACGTAGATATTAATGATGTTAAAGAGATAAGTCCCGACGGTAGCATCGAATGTCAACGTTTAAAAGCGGCAAGCCAACTTTCGCAATTAAAAACTGTTGATACCAAACCCAATAGAGACAAATTGAAACTTGACTTCTCGAAAATTCCGCAGCACAATTTCAGAAACGTTACGCCACCTAGAAGAGAATCGCCAAAAAGTGAAACTCCAAAGATTGAATCGAGCGAAATCCCAAGATTAGTTCAACGAAGCCAGTCGGACAGTGTGTCGAAAAAACTTACAGAAAATGTGTCGAAAATAGCTCACCGTGCATCCATCACCGTAAGTAAATTGTCCGACGAACCGTTACAAGCAAAAGATGTCACGACTGGGAAAAGAGACGCACAAAATGAAACTCCAACAAGTCCGTATAAAGCAAATTATACAGATGAACCTTCAGTTTCAAAGCAAATATTGAAAGAAAACAATAGTAAATCGAATTCTGTAAATAGTCCATTGGAAGTAGAAAAGAACAATATAGAAGAAACGAAGGAAGTAAAAGTTCGCAGATCTTCACTAAAAGATCCCGTCACTGATGATTTAATGTCGCCTACCGAGGACACTGAGAGTTTTGATTCATGGTCCCTTTGTTCAGCCGACGTAAATCACACTCGAGGAGATTTGCATTCGCCGACTTCACCAATGTATTCGATGTACATGCGAGGAGACAATCCAAACACTGAATCAGTTATAGATAGAATTAGGAGGAAAAGTTTTTATACAAGGTTTAACGATAGGAAAAGAAAAGCTTCGTTAAATGCTCCACCACCAGGTATTAATATGTCATCTAGTATGACGTTGCCGAGAAAGTTTAGTTTCCACAGCTCAAGGGATAATAACAAAGATCAAAAGAGTAAAGCTAATAACTACTCCTTACCCGTAAGGAAAAATTCTGAAAAATGTTACAGCATGTACAACGACGATGCCGCCTCTTTTAGGAAATCGCCCATCGAGCGAGACAGGTACTCGGATGGGGGAAGCGCGTCTTCGTACTCCAACGACTTCAAGTCGCCCAGTGAATCGTATGGCCATATTTCTTCGTCGTACGACCCTCTCAGAAAGTATTTATCACCTACATTTGATTCCAGTGCTGCACGCCGAAAATACCATAGTACTGAATTTAGCACTGATAACGATTTGGGTTCTTACAGAAATTCATCGCTCACTGATACTATACTCGAGCCTTCCTTGGGTAGAAATTTGAGTACGCTGCCGAGAAGATACGGATCCAGCGTCTCTGGATTTGAGCCAAAGACGGTTGAATATTACGAGGAATTGCTAGCACCAAACAATACCGATTATCTTGGAGGCCGAAGAGCATCGCCACTTCCACACGAGAATTACAGTAAATATGAGAATGGCTATCACAATGGAGGTATGGAACTACCGCAATTTTCTACAGAGAAGTGGAAAAGCCATGCTGACAAACCGACCAAATCCGATCTCGCTGAAGGAATCCAAACTGAAAACCGAACAAGGTGATTAAACATTTTTTCTATCTTTCTTTATAATCCTACTAAAAAAGCCCGTTTGGGACTCATGAGGGAGCCTTGTAGGGCCTTGTGCGGAACAAATGAGATCCACAAAAAACCCATAATTGATTTTGATGAGGGATCCCATTGGGACCCACATTTTCGTGGGCCTATGTGGGACTCTCATCACTAACTTCACTGGGTATTTTTAAATAAACTGTATTTTCATTTATAATTTATTACATAAAAGTCTTAATGAAATAATCATCATTCATAATATGTTAATAGTATATCACAAAATTCGAATAAACTCATTCACTAAAATAAACATTTAGTATAATAATTGTATTACAAAATGATAAGTAGAAAATACAGTTTATTTAACAATTATTTTTGAGATAAACATACTTCCCGTAAGATCCAATATGGAACCTACATATATTCCAGAAGTTTCTGAGATAGGCCTCACATAGACTTTTTCAGTAGGGAACACCAGGTCTATAAATTAAAATGAGATAACTATACTTATATTATAACTATGTCATTTCAGAAAAGTAAGCCAGTGTATCAGTGAACCAGACGATTTATCAACAAATTCATTAGATCAGCGAGCAACTACTTCCACTGCCGAGTGATATGCGTTTGAAGATTATTTTAAACTACTTCAAAAACTGAGATATTCCAATAAAAATGTACAACAATCATACAAATTATCTTCCCAATTTTGACAGACTAGTCATGCAGAACTCAACTAATTTAGTCAAGCAGAACATAAATAATTTAGTGTTTTTGCAAACCAAACAATTGTACTTTAAATTTCAGTTGAAATAGGTGCCAAAGAGATATAAACTTAAGCTATAAATCTATCAATATGAAGAACAGTAGGGATGTGTAAGAGATCATAAGTATGTTATGTATAGAGTTTTTATAATCAAAATATTGACAAGATAATGCATCACAACGAAATAAATATTGTTTGATAAATAAAATTTATTATTACCAGTGAGGTAATGCGATTGGGAATTTGTAAAAAGAAGAAAAGAATTGTATGAATGAAATCTATTGCCAGACCCTTCAGTGTTTTTAGTAGCACTTTTTGTTCAAATGAGATATACTTTTCAAAAGATTGATTTATATTACTGATATATATTATCTCATACATGATATATTTACTTAAGAATTGATTCTTTGTATGTTTCATTGAAAGTCATATTTTGAGTGTTTAATTTTTATATCAAACCAAAGGCCTATGCAATTTTATCTTATTCCTATTTAGTTTTTAAAAGTGTGCTTCTGGCTAGTAGAGGAATTTTTTAAATATGGACATTAAAATCTCCATTACTTTATAAATAATGCAACAAAAAATATTGTAATAAAAAAAAAAAAAATTATTATGACTCCGTAAATTATAGAAATATAATGTACTTGGTAGTCAATTTTTCTTATAAAAAAGAACATAATACTGGACTACATTAAGAATTTCTTAATAAGTTCAAAATATATCTTCTTTAAAAAATGAAAAAACTTGTAGTTCCTTGTATGGATATCGCCTTGTAGTCATGTAAATGCTTTTGTGAAAAAAAGAAAAAGAATTAGAAGAAAAGACTCAGTTATTGTTCTAATTCTTGTTAATCTTTAAGTGGTCTTCCGCATGTTATGTACTATGTGTTTTCTATTGATATACATATTTTAAAATAAATATTTCGAAAAATGAATGTATCTTAAATTTATTCAGAAAAAAAAGTATACACTTTTTTTTAGATAATATATTAATTAAGATTATGTAGAAAAAAAAATGGTTTTCTATTTTATAACAAAAAATATTAATTTCACTACAAAATAAGCTACTCAAAAACTGATATTAATAACTATAAATATTTACAAAAAAATATTTAAGTTTATGAAATGAAATAGAAAATTATATAACTATTAAATTGTTAAAAAACTTTAATAATTTGAAAAGTTGGATTTTGAAGTATTTAATTTGTAACTAGATCCAGTTGAGTTTAAAGAAGAAGCAGTAAAATATCCAGCAGACCTTGGAACTTTGGTTACTGAAGGTACTCTAAATACTTCATCATTTCTTTTTGGATTCTCTTGATATTTTTGGTTGAAGCAACCATGAGCATAACTTTTGTGACTTTGAAAATTACTTATTTGGTTGACAGGTGTTTTATATTGAGACCTATTATTAAATAATGTATTATAAAATTTAACAAAATTTATATCTTTAATAAGATTGTAATACAATTTTATAGAGAACTTTACTTACGGTGTATTACGACACATACTTGAATCTAACATTTTCTTATTTTCATTTTGTAGTATAGTTACTGTCATCTTCAATTTATTATATTTTTGATAAACTTTTTTTAGATTTTCGGCACTAACCCAATAGGCTTCTTTGACTGATTGGTATTTGCTCTCCTATAAAAAAATATTACAATTTGTAAAATTTGTATATTTACAAAAATTTTTCTTTGAAACATAAAGTAGCTTACATTCATATTAGCCCTTTTCAAGCAGAGAGCCAACTGAGACTCTTGAAATTGTTCTGCTTGAATAACTTTTTCAAGCAAGTCTACTGGGCGGGTAAAGTAATGTGCTATTTGAGGACTGAAAGGTTCTTTTAATGGAAGAGAAATAGTTCCAGTAGTATTGCACTGACAACATCTTTCTTCAGCTATTAAAATAAAAAATTAGGCTATATTATTATTTATTAGATTAACACAAAATAATAATTAATAAAACTACCTTTCACAATACACTTGTTACAAAAAATATGACCACATTGAGTTAAATGAAACATTGATTCTTTTGTATCAACTTTTGTCCAACAAGAGTTGCAACGCATCCACTCCATAATGAGAAGAGCACGTGTTTACGATAATAATATAAAACCAGTGAACTTGATATTTACTTTGAAATGTTTCTGTTTGAAAATAACAATAATAAAACTATTATTACGTGAAGATTTTTTTCCCTTACATGTAACCTCAATCATCATTTGAAAATAACAAGTTCATTTTTAGAAAAGTTAAAAAGAAGTGTTTTCAATAGTATAGTGGACATTCGTTTTCAAATAGAACAGAGCGTCAATAAAAAATGTAAAAACAATATTTCGTCAATATAACGATTTCTGTTTTATCAATCTTGCCAACTATTACGCATTTAAAAATATAATTGCAGTCTTTTATTTTTTTACTTTTTTTGTTATTTAGTAAAGATTAGTAAAGAAAATTTATATACGTAACATATTGCTAGTGCAAATAAAATTATAGGGCACAAGTTTTGGGAATTAAATTTACGAAATCATAAATACTATAAAAGGAAGTCTATAATGAATCCCACAAAATTGAAGTTTTTAACGGAAAGATATGAAAAAGAAAATAGAGACTTGAAATTTCAAGAAGAGTTTATAGCATTGCCCGGTCTAAAGCCGGTGTCGGGAAAATTTTACGCTAAGCATGATATTTTTTCACATGATGCACCTGAAGAATATATAAATATCGTAAAAAGAAGCGCTTCAGTTACTCCTAAGCAAAATTATAAGTTCCCACCACCCTGCGTAAACATGGAGTAAGTGTGTGTGTGTGTGTATGTGATATATCTGTGTGTGCGCGCAGCGCACTACATGCCCAATTGCCCACGCGTGTGTTTATAAAGGACCTACAAATTTTCAGATATAAAATATATATATAACTATACTTAAAAAAAATATATTATAAAACTGAAATTTTTCTGTAATATTAATACTGATGAGCAAATTTTATTTTTTACTGTAGGTACGGATGGTTCTCGAAACCTTTCATTTCACGAACTCTGGATAAAAGACTCGCTTTCCCGATACGATAATCAAATTATATAAAAGCAGAAATTTATATAAAACAAATGCAAAAGAAGGTAGAAAAAAGAACAGAAAAAAATTCTTTATAATCTTTTAACGATAATTTTAATACTTAATTCTGCAATTTTTATATTCTTCCTTTCAAGTTCCATTATGAAAAATTAATTAAAAATGATAAAAATTTATGTTTGACTTAAAAATTAAAATAAAATGCTGCATTTTTATATATCTTAGAGTTTATTTTAAGTACCTGTTATTAAGAATTAATTTAAACACATTTTTTACAGAAAACTGAAAAAAATTTTACTTTTTTATTCTTACAATTCCAAATTTTTCAATCAAATCTTTTCAATTTACTACATATTATATAATACAAAAAGATTGATACCTTTATTGAAGTTACAAACTTCGTTGGTATTGGCTAAATTTAAATAAATATGAACAAAAACCATTACAACATAATATCAAGTTAAAAAATAAAAATGAATTTAAAACCCACGCGACCTGATTTGTCTGTGCAGAAATACTTCCAATTTCCGAGTTCGACATACTTATAATAGCGGTCGACCTTCTCTCTCTTATTCCTTTCTCACTCTTACTTTCTCCCTCTATCTTTTTCTTTATTATTCTATCTGTATCTGTCTGTCGGCCTGGATCTGGAGCTACCTGTATGCTTTAAAAACTACTTATAAGTAGGGCATACATTTAGGTAGGTATGTTTATCGAAAATTAAAAATTGAGATATAATAAGGCAATTTGTCGTATTTACTCTTATTGACTAAAGTATGAGCGACTAACTATTTCGCTTTTATGAACCAAAAAGCAAAAATGAATGTACGCGCAAAACGCACTTATTTATAATTTCTACAAAACTGATCGGATAATCCGATAACGTCCCAACAATCGTAAATCTACCTGTGTTATCTGTACCTAAAGCTCTCGTTTCCTAGCAACCAATACTCAAACAGTTTTTCATCGGTACTAAATACTTAAGTATATTGGTGTAGAATACTTCAAGATTCAATCAAGTTTTAAGTTCCTAAATCAAAAACTTCGAATTTCGAGTATCAAGGTTAATATTTTTTTTTGCATTTTCAAAAAGAAAAATATATATTTCATGTATATTAAGATCAAAATATTTTAAAGGATATTTTTTCTACAAATTAAATATGGTTGGAAGAGCATTTTCTGTTAAAATAGATTTTGACTTACATGCTGTAAGTATAGTTAATGCTAAAATGAGCATAATTTAACATATACTAATAATCTGCAATAATAAACTATTTATAGGTTACCTGTCCAGGAGTTTGGCTGTGTCCTAATGGAAAAGTTGCCTTACAAATTCATATTTTTGATTCTTGTGTAGCAACTCACAGATTAACACCTTTATTTCCACTCTTATATCATAATAAATTTACTTTTAAAAAAATATTCACTGGTGTTACAACTTTAGCAGAATTGGAAAAAAAGTTATCTTTGGAGTATATATTTGTAGAATTAATACAGTGGTCATCTACAAAAAATAAAAATGTTTCTTTAGCAACATTTAATACAAATCTGGTAGATTTATTGTACCCAGTGCCTTTTTATAAGGGCATTTTAGCTGGAGTTGATGTTGACTTACTCATGGAACCATCAACATTTTTTCCAGTATGCAATTGATTTTTTTTTCATTTAAATAATACTATTAAAACAATTATTTTTTAATCTTTTAATGTGTTACAGGGTATTTTGTCACCAAAAGTTGAAATATCAACAAAAACTACTATAGAGGAAGTTACAGATTTTGACATTCGTCCTAAAGAAACTCACATAATCAACCCAAAAGTCATCAATTCTGTTGTATGAAACATAATATTTAGTGACTTACCAGTTACTATATAAATTAATTCATTTACATATTTTCAGAACCAACAATGTATTCAGAAAAAAAAAGATTTACTGCCTAATAGAGGGATTCTCAGACAGAAAAAGGTTTGTCACACAGGACAAGGAAAACAGGGCAATTACATATGTCGAATGTAAGTTGATATATCAACCTGTTGTATGTACAAATATTTTTTAATTTAATTTATAACTATAAATTTATCTTTTTATAGTTGTCGTCGTCAGCAAAATAATATTCAGGTTAGACATAATTGTAATTCTGATAAATGTTCTTTATCAGGAAATGATCAATGCTATCTATCTTTGCCTGAAAAAAGACAGATTTGCAGTTGTTCAATAACTAGTTTACAAAAATCATGCCAAAATTATAACATTTGTAATGATGCTCATATTCTTGATAGTTGCCCAATTTGTTTAAAGTACAAATGTTATTTTTCTAACGAAAAATCAGATTCTAATAGTGCAACAAAATTATATGATATAACAAATTATGGTGTTTCTAAAAGTAAACAAAGTGAAAGCCGAACAAAGCTTTTTAATGGAATTGACAATAATTTTCATAAATTTTATAAAAATAATGATGTAAAACATAATAATTCTAACATTCACAAGGAAGACCGATCTTCTAAACATTCTCTATTTGAAACACACAAATACAATCCTATTTGTCGATCAAATAGTGTACCATCATTGAAAGATGATCCAACTACATCCATGTGAGTTTTATTCATTATTTATTTTAAGATTTGGAATAATTTTATATTGCATATTGATTTACTTGAAAAATTTAATTATTTTAGTTTGTTAGCAAAAATAAGACAGCTAGAGAAGACCAAAGAAAAATTAAACTATAATAAATGCCCAGATAGGTAAGAAACATTTAAAATATTTTTACAAAAATAAAAATATATTATATATTAAAACCATTAAATTTACAACTTTTAGTGACTCCAATCATACACCGTTAAGTGACAACTTCCAAAATATAGATGTAAGGAAAGGATTTTATAAAAATTTAGAAAAATTTTATAAAAGAATGTACAAACAAGCAAAAAGGCGTGCATACGAATTAGATGAAACTTAATTTTATACGATAATTAAAAGAAGTGATTTTAATTCAATTTCTTTCTTTTTATTACAGATTAAATTTAAAAACAATTATGTACATAAATTTCATTTAACAATATTTACAACATTTTTATTTACACTTTTGTGTTCAACAAGGAGTCATTGATAAAAAAGCATTTCATCAATTATGATTTCTCATATGTTATACCTTGTAATATGTATCTAGTCCAAGATTTAATTGTAAATATTTTTGTTAATTTATATCATGTATATCATAGCATATTAGCGACGTAACTGCGTCGTAATTTAATACTATAAGAACGCTTCTTTTAGTGCATTACCGTTTGATACCAAATAAGATACTTTTGATTTTGTTAAAAAAAATGTATACTTCAAAATATTTGTTGATCTGTCAAATAAATTACTTAACTAAATTTTCATTTTTTTTGAACTATAAACTTGTTTTCCAAGTCTGTAAGATGGACTTCCAACTTGTCGCATACCGCGAAGTGTGACAGATTTTGGTAAAAGAGCTGGTGTTCTTAAATAAATTCCTCTTCCTTCTGGAGTCCATCCTTTCATTTCTATTTTTTCATTGTCTTTTGCAGTAATAGCAATCCAACCTGAAAGTAAAAATTGAAGTAATTTAGTTATTGGCTGCTACTAATAGCTTCTGTACATAGTTTCTAACTAGTATACAACCTGTTCAGAAATTGTATGCTTAACTCAACGGAATCGTGTAGAGCGCGAAATTGTGAACAAAAAGTTCCT